>JADRCC010187093.1:1938-16095 GCA_019843855.1 Hylomyscus alleni
TCTCTCTCTCTCTCTCTCTCTCTCTCTCTCTCTCTCTCTCTCTCTCTTTCTGTATGTGTTTGTGTGTGTGTGTTTGTGTGTGTTTGTGTGTGTCTATGTATGTATCTGTCTGTCTGACCATACTGTCTCTACCATGCCTGGACCTCTTAGGCATTCAGTTTTATAAATATTTCATTAAATAGTTTTTATAACTGTTTCTATATTTCCCCTACAAGTCAACTTACTCCTACCACTAAGACATTTATATTTTAACTAAAATCCATTGCTTGAAAAATAAAGCCCAAGGAGGACCTTAAATTGATTTAAATGACCCAAGTAGGTGGTAGATAATTTTATGTAGATATCTGGTTAATGATATTTCTAGATAAGTCTTTAAGGTTATATCTAGAATAAAACATTATTCACATATTTAGACTGAGGAAATCTGATGACCCTTTTCAAAGGAGTGGACATTGCATATTTGAATAAAACAGGAAACCAAAAGTGAATACAAGCTACCTCACTGCTTAACTATGGTCTTATTTCTTCATGTTCTTATCTTTCCTAAGTACAGGTTATTAGATGGATACTGGAGTGTACACCATTGCCTCTTCAGATTTTAGATCATTGAATGACACCATTTGCTTTCCTCAAGGCCAGATTGAGGAAGACAAGAGAATGAGACAGCCTCCCTCACTAACTGGAATCTATCAACTATCTGTGTGCCATTCTATGTATCTATCTGTGTATCTATGTATTTACCTATGTATCTATGAATCTATCTATCTATCTATCTATCTATCTATCTATCTATCTATCACTATCATCTATCATTTATTTATGTATCAATTATCTATGTATAGGTCATAGGTCATTTATTTATCTATCTAATTTATCTGTCTACCCATCTATTTATCATATATCTGTGTCTTCTATTTAATTTTGTTTTATATGAACACCCTGAATTTTCTTGACTTTTTTAATAAAAAACAATGCAGTGCATTGTTCTTTCAATGCTCTTTCTTCTGTCTTGAAAATAATTTAAAAAGATTTTTTTCCCAGGCCATTGTCTGTATTGAATGTCACATCTCTAAAATTCTAGTTGTGCTGGCAGACTGGGTACCTGAAAGTCCACAAATCAGGGAAGCTGATGGTAGGGTTGTTAGCCTGGGAATCCATGTGAGGGGGTGGGGCTGGTGCAAATCTAGTATCCAAATGTCAGTCAGCCTGGAATTCTGATGTCCACAGATAAGATGGAGCTAGTGCATCTCATCTCCAGTGGATATAGTAGGAAGATCCTTTCTTTGGAGAAAGTCTTCCTACACTAAAGACCCTGCCCACTCTTATGAGCACAGTCCCAAATAATACCTTAAATGGTCTCCCAGAGTTCTTTAATCCATCAAGTGAACACTTGAAAGCAGCCAACACTGGGGCTACCTGAGCTTCATTAGTGTAAAGGTAAAAAGCAAATATAAAAACATCTTAAACAATTCACAATGATCAGGCTACAAAAGCAGATGAGACCCCATAGGAAACTAGGAAGAAGTCAGTGTGAGTTCAACGTAAGAAAAAAACAATTCTGCAGTCACTGTCCTCCCACTTTCGCCTCCTCTTTCTAGGGTTTATGGGGGATACTATGCACACACTCCTGTGTGCAAAAGTCTCACAAAGGCATGAGGGTGTTTCATGAACTGCGATGGCCAGGTGCTATTCTGTTACTCTGAGGTCCTGTTTTCACCTTTAAAAGGACTTCCTTTCTGCTTTAGTGACTTTTCCCTCGTTCATTACCATAGGCCCACCGCACCCAGCTCAAACATCCCAGGCACTGAAGCAGTTTTTCAAGTACATTCACTTTTACTCTAGATTTGACTGACTCTTCCTCAAACTCATCACATTCCTTCATTTCTCCCTCCAGGGGCTGCTATTATGAGCATGTCTTGATCTTAGTAATCTGAACAAATAAAACCAAACAAAAGCAGCTACTCATGTGACCCATTGACTTAATCCCTTTAGTATAGAAAATACTGAAGAAATCATCTTTGCAGTCTGTGTGATGATTTAGCTCCCAATCCTAGTAAACAAGAAGCACGGGAGGATGAGTACAAATTCAAGGCCATCTTCTTTTACATTATAAGTTCTAGGTCAGCCAGAGCTATATAGCAGGACAGTAAGGAATAACAACAATTAAAAGATCTATCTGTGCTGGGCAGTGGTTGTGCACACCTTTAATCCCAGAACTTGGGAGGCAGAGGCAGGTGGATTTCCGAGTTCCAGGCCAGCCTGGTCTACAGAGTGAGTTCCAGGACAGCTGGGGCTACATAGAGAAACCCTGTCTCAAAAGCCAAAAACCAAATAAATAAACAAAAAAGTCTATCTGTATCATCTTATGTTTTACTCTATTTTGGTGGTTTGAATACATGTGGCTCCTATAGACTTGTGTATTTGAATGTTTGGCACATAGAGGGTGACTCTAGTAGGAGGTGTGGCCTTGATAGAGTAAGTATGGCCTTGTTGGGGCAAGTGTGTGAGACACTGTGAGGGTGGCTTTGAGGTCTCCTATTCAAGCTATGCCCAGTGTGGCACACAGTCTCTCTCTGCTGCCTGCAGATCAAGATGTAGAATGCTTAGCTCCTCCAGCACTGTGTCTCACTTCATACTGCCATGCTTCCTACCATGATGAGATGATAATGGACTGAACTTCTGAACCTGTATTTCATCCCCAACTAAACATTTTTCTTTATAAGAGTTGCCTTGGTCAGTCTTCCCCTAGCAGCCTTCAGATGAAGATGTAGAACTCTCAGCTCCTCCTGCACCATGCCTGCCTGGATGCTGCCATGCTCTTGCCCGGACTATAATGGACTGAACCTCTGAACCTAAATCAGTAGAAGCTGCTGTACTATGCTGCAGAACATGTCTAACAGTAACACTACTCAGGAGACTCTGGAAATAATGAAAGAATCAGAAAAAAAACTGGTGGAAGAATCTGTAAACAAAAATAAATTTATATACCAAACTCCAAGTAAGGAAGAAGTTGAGAAGGAGGGTGAAGAGAACGGTCTGTGTCAGGAGACCCTGAGAAGGAAATCTAGACATGGCCATGCCAGGAAAAGAGTCAAGTCTAATTCCAAGCTTAAGTTGGTGCGCAGTCTAGCAGTATGTGAGGAATCCTCCATTGTATTTGTCGATGGGTCCTAGACACTCAGGATATAATTCAACTGCACATCAGCTGCCCCTCTGACAAGGAGGAAGAAGTGTCCACAAAGATGTTTCTGAAAAGGAACAAAAGGACAAAAGCAAAGCAAAGGTCCTAAGAAGGATGCTATCCAGAGACTCAAGGCAAGAATATACCGACTCCACTGAAATAGATCTACATGAATTTCTCGCAAATACACTGAAAAAGAACCCAAGGTGTCGCGGCCCTCTTGACCAGCAAGAAAGGACATGACCACGGGTCTTCCTTAAGCAGTTTATTCAGGTCCTTTTATGCATGCTTACTTCTTTTACCTGGCTAGCCCCTTGATGTTACATGCTAGCTCCCTTCTACTTCTCTGATGGTTCTCTGGTGGTTCTCTGGTGGTGTTCCTGGGATATGCCCACGGACCTAAATACTTTGTGCCCGCCAACCTACGTGGGAACAGCAGATAGGTCACACAATGTGGAAGCGGCCAGAGACAGCAAGTGTAGCCAATTCAGGACTTATCTCAAGAGAGGGCTCACTTTCGGGATAGTGGAAGGCGGGAACCAGCTGGTACACCGCAGCTCTCTACACCAAGGGACAGAATGATGCTGCTAAAGTTAGAGCAAGTGATTCTGGACTTCATCAGTGACAACAATAACCAATTCAAGAAGTTCCCTCGGATGACCTCATATCAGGATGACCTCATATCACCGGATGCTATTACACCACTTAGTTGTCTATTTTGGGATGGACCACAATGCTGATCAAACAGAGAGAGTTGTCATCATCAACAAAACCAGCAGCAAGAGGATTTCTGAACAGAGGTTCTTGGATCATATAAAAGATGAGAAGAACACAGAATTTCAACAGAGATTCATTCTCATGAGAGATGATGCCAGTATGGATGGAGACAGAGATGATAACCAGATGAGAGTTCCATTGCGGGATGGAAGGAGGAGGAGCAAGAGAGAATAGAAGAGAGAGAGGAGGAGTACTAAAGTGTTTGAGAGAGAATATTTTCCCGAGAGACTTGCCAGAATGGATATTTAAATGACATCAGGGAAACCAGGAAGGACTGAGCGCACCTCAAGCAGCCGACAGAACAGCAGAGACTGCGAACTCAAATCCCTGGAACCAGGACCTTCGAGCAGCACAGACTCAGATGGCTCTGTCCTCAGTAAGCAACCTCCTGTCATCAAAGTCCACAGCTTCAGTGGGATCTCCATCCTCACCCAAAGTAACAGCATTGGCAGTAGTAGTAAAGGCAGCAGTGCAGGCAGGCTCTCCAGGCCAGGCATGGCACTAGGTGCCCCAGAAATGTGCAACCAGGTCACCTCACCCCAATCTGTCCGGGACCTTCTTCCTTATACTGCCCAGCAGTAGCAGCAGCAGCAACAACAACAACAACTTCTTGCTCTTCTACCCAATCCTCAACAACAGACACCCTTGAATAATCACATGATTTCACAGGCAGGAGACCTCAGCAACCCATTTGGACAAATGAGCCTTAGCCGCCAAGGTTCTACTGAAGCTGCTGACCCATCTGCAGCTTTGTTGCAGCCCCCACTTATCGCCTGCATCCTCAGCAAGCTAATTTCATCATGGCTTCTGCAGGACAGCCCCTTCCTACTTCCAAATATTCCACTTCTAGCCATGCTCCACCTACCCAGCAAGTTCTGCCGCCCCAAGGCTACATGCAGCCCTCTCAACAGATCCAGGTTTCTTACTACCCTTCCAGAGAGTATCCTAATTCCAACCAGCAATATGAACCTCTGTCTCATCCAGTGGCTGTATCAGTCTCATCAGTGTTCAACGGCTGCCTTAAGCGTCCAATCAGCCTGGCTTCCAGCCTATGATGTCTAGCCAGGAGCAGACGGCTTACCAAGGCATGCTTGGGGTCCCTCAGCCTCAGAACCAGGGCCTACTCAGCAACCAGAGGAGCATCATGGGAGGCCAGATGCAAGACCTGGTGGTTCAGTTCACTCCCCTGCCTTCTTACCAAGTCCCAGTGGGCAGTGAATCACAAAATGCGGTCCACCCGCCTTTCTAGCAGCCCATGCTAGTTGACAACCACTCTGTGCAAGGAGGCCTCCCAGAAGGAGCTGTGCCTGTGTACTACAGCATGCTCCCACCAGCTCAGCAGAATGGTACAAGCCCTTCTGTGGGGTTTCTACAGCTTCCTGGCTCTGAGCAGCACCAGATGCCTCAGTCTCCCTCTTCCTATAGCCCACCACAGATGCCACAGCAGTACTCAAGAGTGTCACCTTCTGGACCATGAAACTGCCCACAGTTTCACAAACTGGGTTCTTCTCAGCCAGGAGGGAATAAAGGACCTGAAATAAAGGGTTTGAAACGCAAAGAGAAAACATGAAGCCAAGTTGCGTCCCAATCAAGGCTCCACTTTACTTAGAATAAGCTAGGGTTTTTATAATCACGGGAGAAACCGAAACCAAGTCTCTAGATTACACTGCAAAGAAAGTTCAGGTGCCAAAGTCCCCAGGTTCAGAAGATCTTCAGGCGGCTGGCGTACTCAGGCACTGGGCGTGCTCAGGCGATGGGCATACTCAGGTGGTGGGCATACTCAGGCGGCTTCTTCAAAGAGGAACCGACAGTCAACAGAGAGCATCTGTCTTAGCTCCCAGGTGTTAGCCTCTAAGCAGAGGCTGCCAGAAGTCGGATGGCTGAGGTGAAAGGGGAAGGTAACAGACCAGGTGTGGTGGTCATGCAACTGAATGTCTCTAATGGACCCCAGGCCCCCCAGAATCCATCCATGGTCCAGTGGAGTCACTGCAAATACTAGTGTGGACCAGCGTGTTCAGAAGCCTGGAGACCTGTACAGTCCTGATTTTAACCCCCAGGCCAACGCACAAATGGACAGCAGCTTTGTCACATCTTCTACCCAGTCTCTAGCACCCTCTCGTGTCACGAGCCTCAGCAACATCTGTACTGGACTCAGGCCCCTGCCTGTCCTCACACCATTCCCCCGACCTAGAGGTCCCTCACAGGGTGATGGGCGCTATTCCCTTTTGGGTCAGTCATTACAAGACTATCTGTCCATCTGCCCTCCCTTGCTCCGTAGCAAGTCAGCTTACACGGTGCACCAGAGTGGACTGAAGCATGGAAGCCAAGGCAAGAGACAGCACTCAAATCTGCCTTCACTGACTTGGGGATCACAGATATTGTGCTGGGAAGGATGCTGGAGGTGACTTCCCTGAAGGAATCACCCGTACAAAGGCAAACAAACTCTTCACCCAGCTTGTTATGTCTGGTGCCAAGATCCAGTGACTTAAGGATGCTCAGGGGCCAAGTGGTGCAGGTGAGGGGTACAGCGGTGGGACTGCTGAGAATGGCTGCCACTCGGACATCGCTGCCTTGTATACAATAGTGGTTGTGTTCCACAGTCCCCTGGCTACCCAAAATGCCTCCCTTCGCCTCAACAACTCTGTGAGTTGCTTCAAATTCCGAGTGGTTAAAAATAAAAACAAAAACCCCCAAAAAACTATGACCTGGAGGTGCGGAGAAGCTGGCACAGTAGGAGAAAGGGCCAAGGTGGAAGACTAGGCCAGAACCTACCACATTATGGCTGAAGAGAGAAGCAGACAGATTATCACACTCCTTTCCATGGGACTCCCTTTCCATGGGTCCCCCCTTTTCCCTGGTTGATCTCCTTCTGTCTCCCCCTCCTTCCCATCTTCTATTGTTAAATCTTTTCTTCCACTATGAAATTAATGTCTTTCATATTTTCGGCCAAGTAGAATTGAGAGACCTCACCCTCCTCTTCTCCCATTTCATCACCAGCCCAACCTCCCTTCCCTCTTTTGGCCTTCATGAACATATTTTATATGGACAGAATTAAGAAAATAAATTGATTTACCCATTTTTTTTTTAAAAAGTTGCTTTGGTCATGGTGTCTCTCCACGGCAATAAATCCCAAACAAGACATTTATCAACTATTTTCTGAATATAATTGAGTCACAATGTAAATGGCACATGTTAATGTATTAAGCCTTTTGAATCTATTCTCTAACAATATTTGCCTAATTGCCACTAATACATGCATTTGCTGAACTCAGATTATTTGCAGTAAGGCAAAGTCCTCTCAGCCAGAAAATGTATACAAAACAAGTACAAATGGCTTTTCCAGTTACCCTTGATGCCTTTGTAATGAAATTCGGTCTGAATTTAGAGCTATTAGCATTTTTCCTACTTAATGATCTTTACAGTGATGTGTCTGCAGTACATTCTTATAAAGGATGAACAGTGTCTTATGGAAATTTCTATTGTCATAGATGGTTATTTATTAGTGTAATACAGTAGTAAACAGCATGAGCTGTACAGTGAGACAGGCCTGCATTTAAATCCTTTCTTTGGGATCTCATTTAAAAGATACCATTCTCGTGAAAGTCTTCTTGGGTCACCATACCCACAGTTAAGACCAACTCATCTTGCTTGTTATTTCCATCCACTTCATCGTTCTCTTTAGCATCTTCCTTGCAAGTTAATGCCTGACGTATTTTATGATCCAAACTCCCCAAACCCACTAAAGTGACTAGCAGGAATTATGATCTGTTTTATTTATCACTCTTCTCTTGCTTCATTGTAAAGTCATTGCACGCAAAAGCAATAGATCTTATCTGTGAATGGAATCCCTCTCCTCCACTCACTAGCCCTGTGCTCAGGAGAGTTACTGAAGAGCCCAAGCTTCAACCGCTACCATTCAACAATGAGGGCACCAGTTTTCATTCTGACATCGTTTTCACTTAAAATGATGGAAAAAATCATTCATCCACAAGAGTTTGCACAATCCTTGGTCCCATTCACAGCCTGTACTTCATTTACTGACTAGGGGCTTATACTATCACTGGACTGAATACTCTCAAACTAGAAAGTAGGCAGTTGTCCACCAACAGCAGAATGCATACAGATATTTTGGTAAATTTGTATGTTAATATTACAAGACATCATTATATAAATAGCACAGACTTACACACTAAAGTGTATGAAAAAAAATTGAAAGTAATTACAGATATAAGCAGGTACATATTGTCTATGGTATGAGAATTTAGATGACTTCCAGTTCTTTAGAAGGGTAGACATGTGTTATGCCAAGATAGTAGAAATAGTATCTTGATGATGCTTTTTTATTATCATCTTTTAAAAACTAAAACAAAATGTGGATAAAAAGCAAGTTTCTCGGGGTTTTCAAAACCTGACATGGTACTCTTTGAGGATCAGGATCACAGAGTCGTTATTCTCAGAAATTTTAAACTTATGAGTAAGCAAAACTTCCTAACAAACTTCTGCTTGTCATTTGGATAACTAAAATGTGTATTTAAAGAAGAAAATACACTAACAAAGTTAAAAATATGCCTAAGAAAGATCGACAGAGTATATAGCACTCAAACAAGCAAACAAACAAAAAGTCATCCTTTACAATGCAGATCTCCAAGTGAGTCCTGACAGAAGCACATGTGGACACTGCCCGTTAAGAACTTACTTTGCCGCACTGAAAATAGGATATGGCTTGAGAGCGCATACCAAGGTCTTAAAGGAAGTATATTATATATGAGAACTCATTAGTAAACATTTTATCTACTATTTACATTACTCTTCCTTGTGTCCATTTCTAAATGTTACTGTGTCAATACATACATTGATTACTTATATTCATGAATGCTGCATTTTTAAATTTTTGAGTTAGGATCTTCCAGTGGAGCTAGGGCTGGCCTGGCACTCATTATCTAGCCTACAGTAGCCTTAGGTTTTCAATTCTCCAACTGAGTTTTCAGAGTGATGGCTACACAGTGGAGTCATCATAAAAGTTCACTGACTTTTACATGGCTCTACTCACATTTTATATGTCCTATATAATGTGTTTATATGAAAGTTTACTTGGAAAATACAAAGGTGCAATCTTAAATAACCCCATCTTTTCTTTCACCTCTCAGATCAATGTAGATCACAAACATCTTTGAATTCAGCTTTTCTCAAGAATATTTTATGCTAAGTTTGCTTTATTTCTGAATATGCTGTTTCACCATTACAGTGAGGTCACTTTTACATGCAACTTCTATATGTTTAAATAATCAAATAAACCACACATATTAACAATGCAAGCAAATATCTTATAAAACAAAAAAGAAAAAAGCCCTATCCTAGAAAAAAATTCTCAAATGTTTAATTTATGTTTCAACCTGTTGCCAGAGTTTGCAAATATAAAACATCATTATATTAAATTTTAATTCTGCTAAAACATTCTTATTATTTTGTGCTTGATGTTATGCATCTCTGTCATATAATTTTCATTTACGTTTCTATGATTACATATCCATTGTATCAAAAAGCACATCAAATTATATCTCTGTAAACACTGCTTCTGGGAGTGGACTGTACATTTCCACAGTTGCTATTGATTGTCGGGTGTGTAGTACCTGTAGACAGTAATTAAGGATATAATAGAGAATGTTTATATTATGTAGCAGGCCACACCATTTTTGAGGAATACAAAGTAAGTCAATGTGAATGCCATGCATCTCCAGTGCTTGTCCAGGGTGGATGGAAATCCCTATCTGTAGATTGCCTCTGGGTCTGAATGTCTTGTCTGACTCTTTAACCTCATCTTCTCTTTGGTCTAATTCAGACTTACTAAATTTCCCTTTGCTTTTGATTAAGCACACAAGTGAAAAAAGTTACTATTTAATAAGCCTTAGGCAGTTTTCCTGTTTCTGTATGTCTGGTTGCTTACCAGCATAGACCATGTCACTTAAAACACTTCTTCATCTGAAAGCCATTTCCTAACAACTTACCGAAAATACTTCTCACTCACTAGCTATGGCTCTGGTTAGTTCTTCAAGAAGGCGTAGTCTTCTCCTCCATGTTGACAATGAGGCCATGATAAGCAGGACTTTGCCTTGTGCTTCTGTACCAACTCCAGTTGGTTTTGAGACATAATAGAAACTTAACATGTTCAGTGAATGAATAACAGTATTGCTAATTACAACATAGAAAATTTTGAACTCATTAAAATAAGTTCTCTGGATTCTTTGCAAAGTTCAATAAATATTAACCTTCAATATATTTCTATTCCTCTAGGTACTTCATACCCACATTTCTATAATAGAAGTAATTATTATATTGTATCTTGTTTCTAAGAAGTGGAATGAGGATTAAGTAGTGGATGGAGAAGTCTTTAAACCATATATACAATTACTCACATTTTAACTTCCCTATATATGGCCTTAGATTCTGTAAAGATGCTGCTACTATACTTAAAATTACCCCCCTTCTCTCTGTTTCTGTCTCTCATAATTTCTCATAGCTTTCCTAAATCGGTTACTGAAGGCAGAGTGACTAAGGTGCCATGTAATGCCCTACATATCCACACATACATTTGCTAAGATTAGCAGTACCTGATCTATGATTCTGAATACTGTTTTGGGAAAGCCATATAACCCTTTCCTGTGAAAGAATATGTCTTTCACATTTTAAGCACAGAAACAACGTAACCAGTGAAATTACTACATCAACATTATTACTATAGAGATTGAAAACTTATTCTCACATGGGTCAAAGTATCTTGCTAGTAGTGTTTAAGTCACCAATTTTCTGCCCCTCGTCATGACCTTTTACATTGGATGTGAGCCTTTGCTTGTGTCAGACTCTGGTGACAGAATGTGGCTGGGATATTGCTCTTGTTGCCTCATGCGGAATGTGAGACAAGATAATTTAAGGGCTGCACCTGCTATGGAATCTTTAGTCACCACCAACTGCTAATTTGGTCTCAGGTTCACAGTTGCAAGTCTATTTGCGAATATGTAAATACTAAAATTTAACGGGCAAAGGACAAAGCTTACGTAAACCAGACCACACATGACTTTCTATTGCGTGTTAGCATCCAAAATTCTAGAATAAGTGGCTAAGGCCTGACTGTTCAGTTCTGAGGTTCTCTGAATTTGTTAAAATGTGGAGAAACATGTTGACTACAGAATAAATGCTGAATTGATGACAGATATGCTATATAGGTTCTCAACTATAATTACTCATTAAATACATGTATCAATGAAAAAAGTAGCCAGACTCTATATCTATGTATGCTACAGTTAATTTGACATCATTTTCCAAACTGACAAAATTCAAATAAGATAAATAAAAGTTTTTAAACATATTTTTTTAACTCGATGTTTATCAAGTACATATTGCAGTGCACTCAATACTTATTATAAAACAACAACAACAACAAACAACCTAAAAGCTTTCTGAACAGTAGCAATTTTAGGTAGTAAAAATAAATACCAAGTAAAATACAACAAACAAGCAAAGAAACAAACCAAACCAAAGCAAACAGAGTTGTCTGAGCAGCACCATGACAGCACTGTCTCATGGCCAAAGTGAAAAAGTCACTGTGGTGGAGGATGTAGTATTATGATGCACAAAGCTTGCGACACAAGTCTGTGCTGGATCTGAGTCCCAAGACTATTTCTTAGTTCACTCTTAAAAGAAGGACAATAGGCCAGGCACTGTCCTGGGTGCTGAAATGTGGCATTAAGCAAATCAGTTCTTCTGGTCCTGAAACCCACATGCCCACAGGTAAAGAAAAAAAAGGAACGATCACAGCACGACTGTTTACAGAGTGTTGATAAGTACCCTAAAACATTAGAGTGACTAGTAGGTATAGAGAGCACTTATTCCTTGGTTTCTTTTGCTTAGAATTCTTGCTAACATCCTCCCCCAAAGGACATTGTTTTAACAAAACCCTTAAATACGTGAGGGAGTGACCATGCAGGTCTAGGAATGATAGCATGATTGAGCAGATAATGTTGAGTGTAAAGGAGGAGAGAGGGCAACGTAGACTCAAAGCATGACTTCAGACATGGGTGAGGATGAGATTTTGTGAGATCAGGTATGCAATTTTAAGATGCCTAGTACAATGGATAAAGTGATTTCCAAATAAATAACAAAACTCTTAAAGAGGAGGGGTATATGTCAAACACAAAATTGTAGCCATTATTTCAGTTGTAGTTAGGAGTTTGTACTAACCACACAGGAGAAGATCAAATATGGCAGCTGTAGTCTAATGCTACCTCACATCCTTAGTTTTCAATGATATGAAAAAATTCTTCATCTTCATCATTGAATCATTTTGGAAGAATCTAAGCACACTTGAACTAATATAAATACAACTTTTTGTCTTAACATGTTTTTGTAAGAATAATTTTCTGTCTTCTTTCTTTGAATATCTTCATATAATTTTAGAAGTTTCAGCAAGGGGTGTGGTAGGCTCCAATATTTTGTACCTCTTCTACTACTGGATATATATTGAAACATACAGAATATTATAGGTTGTAAGACCAAAATATGCATGAACCAAAGGAAGGTTCTTCAAACGTTTGTTGGAGGTGAGTAAATTTGTAATTTAATTTTATAGACTATTTCCTTAAACTATTATAATGAAAAAAGTCTAATCCATGTATCAAGAGAGTAGATCATTAGGCCAATACAGACAGAGGCCTGTGGAATTAAGTGGAAGAGAAAACAAGGAACAAGAAACCAGGTATCATTTGATTCCACAAACCTAGAAATAGCCTACCTTCTGTTTGAGGCAACACTTTGCCTTATTTTCCCCTATGGTTCATCTTATCTAAGTTTGGATTTCTCAGCTTCAGTTGTAAAAGTTGTAATATAGAACATCAGAAGATGCATGGAAGGATTTAGTGGGAGGTAGTTTCCAAAGCTTGAGGGGAACATATCACTTGTTAATGAGAAGTAGCCTCTGAGAAAGGATAGCATTAGAACGATAAATACAGAGAAAGTCAGAGATGAAAACAGAACAGAAGCTATTCTAATAGGCTCATGTTTAAAAACATGTTTAGCTGGTGACATTCACAAAACCAGGCTCTTTTCTCTAGCTCTTATCCAGGTTTAACTTTGTGCTTTTCTATATCAGTATTTAAAGAACATGTAGTTTTAGTTGGAGATATAGTTCAGAGATAGCCTGTATGTGCAAGAGGCCCTGGGTTTAATCTTTGGCATCAAAGTACACGACCAAATCCAAAGAGAAACACAAAAGAAACTAATAGAACAGTATAACAGATCAATGTTTTCTGGAACAAGTTTCTGTTTCACTTCAAATCTGGTCTTATCATCTGAGAATTACATGGGAACATCTAGAGGACACATGAAGAGAGCCATGTTTGCCCCGCGTTAGTATGCATTGTTTAATGCAGGCTTTCAAAGCATAATTTAATTGACTTTAAATTTATTTTTCAATTTTTGATTGAAACTACTGAGAGTATTTTATTTTTTCACATGAAAATTGCATCTTAAAATTTTAACTGTAAGCTTAACCATAGTTGGAGTATTTGTTCTTTTAAAATTAATTTTCTAATGGTTTTTCATCATACTAAACTTAATTTTAAAACTGTTAAATAACTTACAGGTACAGAGCACATAATTGCTGGTATTAAACTGCCTTCACACATTGCAGTGATTTATAGCAGACACATATGTCATTTATTTAGGAGAGAAATTAGACTATAAATTCTGTGTATTTGGTGTTTGTGCTTGTATTTCAGTTGACCACACAAAAAGCCCCAGCAGGTTGTGCAGTTCCTTATTGGTTGGAAGAGCGTAATTGAGTGTTCCCCTTTGAACTCATGGAGACTGAGTTCTAAAAGTAGAATAATTACGGAAGTCTAACCCTTTTTAGTGACAATATTGTGTGATGAGATTTTCCACTCCTGAGTCTCAGTTCAGTTGCTCCTTTCTCAGCCACCCCTAAGCAAAAAGAGCATCCAAGTATATAACTGCTTTAACACCAAAGTATTATTTCAATTATGATAAAAAATATTCTGAGCTCATTTAAACATCATTGTAGATATTATACTATACACACAGATATTTTTTAAAAATCACATTTATTTATTTATTTATTTATTTATTTATTTATTTAGTATGTTCATATGAGAGAGAGAGAGAGAGAGAGAGAGAGAGAGAGAGAGAGA
>JADRCC010187110.1:0-11256 GCA_019843855.1 Hylomyscus alleni
AAAAAAAAACAAATACCTGATGTATATGAAACTGGAGTGCCATCAGAAGCTAAAAAAAATTCCCCTACATAGACTTACATTCTACAGACAAGAACCAATAAAGCATTAGTAAATAAAATCCCGTGTTAAATCACAGCCCTGTGTGGTGAGTGCTCTGCTGTGAACACCAAAGCAGATAGTATGATTGTTAAAAAAAAAAAAAAAAAAGTCTCTCAGAGGAAAAGACATCTGATCTGGGGCTGGGATGGCAGGAGGAGGAAACAAGCTAGTCTGGGATTTGGTAAAGGAATATTGCTGGCAGAAAGATCAGCAAATACAAACCCTCTAGGGTTAGCACGGGATCCTGGCACTTTCAAAGAACAGCAAGTTCTCCCTCAACTTCAAAGATAAGTTGGAAAGTTGTGAAGATGTCCAAACACAGTCACGAAGTGCCACACAACAAACACTTCCTCCATTCCTGTGCGTAAACTTCACGGGGAGGTACTGTTCTTCAGATACTCTTCCCCCAAGAGAAATTCTGAAAACTTGGGATGCTTAAGAGCCTCATCCTTTGCTCCAACATGTAATAAGGACACATGCTCCACCATGTTCATAGCAGCCTTATTTATAATAGCCAGAAACTGCAAACAACCCAGATGTCCCTCAACAGAGGAATGGATACAGAAACTATGGTACATCTACACAATGGAGTACTACTCAGCTATCAAAAACAATGAATTTATGAAATTCTTAGGGAAATGGATGGATCTGGAGAATATCATCCTGAGTGAGGTAACCCAATCACAAAAGAACACACCTGGTATGCACTCTTTGATAAGTGGTTATTAGCCCAGAAGTTCGGAATATACAAAGTACAACCCACAAACCTCCAGAAACTCAAGAAAAAGGAAGATATTTCATTCCTTCTTAAAAGGGGGAATGAAATACCCATGCAAGGAGTTGCAGAGACTAACTATGGAGCAGAGACTGAAGAAAGGGCACTCCAGCCTGATATAGCTGTCTCCTGAGGCTCTGACAGTGCCTGACTAATACAGAGGTAGAGGCTCACAGCCATCCATTGAACTGAGTACAGGGTCCCCAATGAAGGAGTTAGAGAAAGAACCAAAGGAGTTGAAGGGTTTGCAGCCTCTTGGGACGAACATCAATATGGACTGACCAACACCCTCAGAGCTCCCAGAGATTCAACCACCAACCAAGGAGTACACATGGTGGGACTGATTGTGCTGGTAGCATGTGTATAGTAGAGGATTGCAAAGTCGGTCATCAATGGGAGGAGAGGCTCTTGGCACTGTGAAGGTTCTGTGCCCCAGTGTAGGGGAAGGACAGGGCAGATAAGTGGGAGAAGGTGGGGTGGCAGGCATGGGGAGGGGGGAGGCAACAGGGGTTTGTTCTTGTTGGTTTTGTTTGTTCATTAAAAAAATAAAAATAAAAATAAAAGTACAAATTTCAAAAAAAAAAAAAAGAGCCTCATCCTTAACTCATCTATCTGCTGAATGATGTACAATGAAAGAGTGAGAACCCTCAGGAGCCATGGGGACCAATAATTCCTTTGCTTTCATATTAAAGCCTTGTACAGAGCTATTGCTATCATCATCTCCTTTCAAACACTAGGCCAGAGAAAAAATATCCTCAAAAAGAAGGGCAAAATGTGTGTCCTTGAGAAGCCCTTATTGCCTCTTTAGACCCTCAACCCACCTTTGCCTATCTCTAAAACATTTGGTCATGGGGACTTGGCTACCCATAGTCATGGCTTTCTGAAGAATGGCTAACCATTGACAGTTATGCTTCCTGGGTGGTTCCATTTGAAAACCTGCTGACATATGTTAATGAATAGTTTCACACCAGAGACTGGGACACGATTTGATGGAGATAAACGCAGAAGATGTACTATTTCTAAACAAAGATAATAAGTGATCTCTGTTGCTTAGAGCGTAGACAATGTGCGATTCAGTGTTTTGGACTATACAGAACACTAGTAACCACTTTAAAAACAAAATGACTGAGAAGCAAAATCTGAAGAACAACTGTTAGGTATTAAAATTCACTTTCCCAGGCTTGCTGTCACCATGTGAGAAGAAAGCCCATAAATTTGTTCTTTCAATGTTAAAAATATTTCTTTCAAAGCTATCAGGTATTAATTTTAATGAACAAGTGAATTATTTAAGTAGAAAAAAACCAGGCTTATCCACTTTCATCCTGCTGCAGGAAGCTAATTCTTTGGGACCATGAAAGAGGGACAACTCTGCCCGTGTTTAGGAACTTGGGTTTTTTTTCGTAAGATTGATTGTCCAGGCTCAGAGTCTGCAGGAATCTAGTAGGTGTTCTTGCTCCACGTAATATATTCTACTAGAACAAATGTTAAGGCATGCGGTGTTTGGACAGTCTGAGCTCTCTGGGGCTTTGGATTACAGCATCTCATGAGAGGAAGCAAGTCATTGCCAAGAGAAAGCCCATACACATCACGCATGTTTTACAAGCCACAGTCCAGGGAAAATAAAAAGGAGGAAAAAGTGTTGACATGATATTTATTTTTGAAGGCATGTAAAACCTGGACTTTGGATTCTCAGCAAAAGCCTGCATAGGGAACTTCGAATTCACATGAAAAGGGGAAACATGTTTAGTAACCCCTGGGAGTGAACGTCACAACACGGAAAGCAAGCAAATGGAAAATAAACCATTTCAAGATATATTTGTCCTGTGGTATTTACAAAGGATTTGCTCCATAATTCTGCAGAGATATCAACTACTACAGATGTTTATGTCCTATCTATAGAACATCATAGTATACACATATAGACAGCACACATTCTCCTGTAGGCTTTGATTCTTCTCTATATTATTTATAATACCTAATACAGTGGGAGTATTATGCTATCAGTTGTCATACTCTACTGCTTAGGAAATAAAAACTATATATGCTCATTGCAGGCATAAAATTTTATTTATTTTTGATGGTTTTCAAATTTGATATTTTATATTTCAAGTTTGATTTGGTATTTGATATTTTGATAGCCAGAAAACCAACAAAGTTAGTTAATTGGTTAATTACCCAAACACAGAACCCTGAGATATGAAAAGCTAGATGTATCCCTTCACAAGGTTCTTGGTCTGTAATTTCTTCACTGTTACTGAACCAAGATTTTCTGGAGACTACAATAAATTTGATTTTTTTAGATATAAAATAATTTATTATTATCCTCAATAAGTGGGTAATTTTTAAAGTCATTATCTTTTTTAAAAGAAAGATCTATAACTAAATAAGCAATCTTTCAGTCAACAAATTTAGTCCTAACTGCTAGAATCATTAAGTTCCTCCAGACATGCATTTCATAAATAATGGTATTTGTGGGCTAGGCATTTTATGTGCAATTTTAGTGTATCTTACCGATCCAAAAGTATACTCAATTGTTCCAAACTCTCAATACTAGGCAAAAGGGGGGTGTGTACCTACAGCTCAAAATCTATATTGTAGATGCCCTATATGATCTATGCAGTAACGTCTATCAGACTCTATACGACACACTTAATGCCTGCAGTGTTCTCCTGGCAAATTAGACAAAACTAATCTGTGTTGACAGTGGCTGAAGGTGAACTCGGAGGACATGAAGATAGGGTGTGAATGTGAAGGAAGACGAACCCCACAAGCAGCATCCTTTCCATTCAAAAACTATATGTCCAACTAAGAAACTGTTAGCCTCAGATTCTCTGGCTCAGGAATCGCTAGGTTTAATAGTCTGCAAAGAGTAATGAAAGCATGGAAATTTCCACAAAAACATCAGATTTTCCTGCCTTATATTGATTTATTGAGATGCTTAACAATGGACTTCTAAAATGTATCCTAACCACAGGCTAGTCCCTAAAGGGAATTACTTAGAGATCAGGGTTATCCATTTTAAGTGAATTTGACAATAATAAACTGTTTAGTAGTTTTATGGTTAACATAGAAAATAATTTCCAGAGAATTTTTGGACCCCCAGCTAACAAGCCTAGCCAATTTCTTTTCTTTCTTTTTTTTTTTTTTGAAAAATCTAAATAATGAGCAGCCCCTTCAGTCCCTGATGCCAGCGAACCTATTATTTTTCAGTTTCAAGTCTTTTCAGTATCTGCTTTTCATTTAAGCTCAGGCAAAAACATTTTGTTTCTGGAATGGTTTCTTGGAAAAGGAAATCGGTTCCTTGACTGTTCAGCGCATGACCAAAATCAGAGGATATCGCTTCCTCTTTGCTGCTGTACCATATATTGCTACCTAAAATCACATCCGCACGTGGCCTCGTCGTTTGGCAACACAAGTATTTGATCTAGCTGTGGTGAAAGATAAATATTTGAAAGAAAGCCATCTATTTAATTTCATCACTAACACTAAAACTAATACTTTAAAAATGACCAAATAAACACAAGCAAAATACTCACCCTAAAGGGCATGCTCTGTTCAACCACTTTTACAACAAATGAGAATGTTATAAAGGTATCCACCAGAGAAGACTGCTCAGACACGGGTTTAAGCCAATAGAAAGTCTTTATTAACTAGCCAGACACTACACTGAGGATTCGGAATCTCAGTACCCCCTCAAGCATGGTGAACTTTAAAGCACAAAAATCCTATCCTGGGTTGACATACTTCAGTTAACAAGAACAGTTAGCTAGAAGCAGAACTTACAGAAGCCAAAACTGCAAGGTTAGTACACTTAGAGACTTTGCCAGAACTGTGGATTTTGATGGATTAGGTCTTTGTTTTCATTTTGTCAGGAGGTGGTGTCTACATGCTGAGTTTTATGGGTTGAATGGTACTTCCATCATGGAGGTACTTGCATTAAGTCTGAGGAGACTTACTAAGGTCTGGAAGCCTGTCATAAGATGTGTATGCCAGTGAAAGAAAGGCACATAGGAACAAAACAGGGCAGGGGGAATGAGGGGATACTGGGATGTAAAATAAATTAATTAACTAATTAAATTTTAAAAATCAAATCAATAGAATAGAAAGCATTCTCCTTCCCACTCCCTCAAAATGCTTATGAACTACAATCAATTTATTTTTTTTGAAAAAGGTAGCAAAACACGCATTACAAAAGACAGCTTCATTGGAGAAAACTAGGTATTCATATACAGACAAACAGAACTAGATAGAGTCTTTTTTCTCATGCTGTGTGAACTTCAATTCAAAATGAATCAAATGCCCTAAGACATAAAGCTTTAAAGCTTCTAGACTCAGAGAACACATAGGAATATTACTATAAGACAAGCATAACCAATGACTTTCTTGATAAGACTCCAAAAACTCAGGAAATGACAGCAAGAATTAATGAATGCATAAAATTCAAAATCGTCAGCACAGCAAAAGAAGCAACTAACAGAATCAACATACAGCCTACAGATTGGGGAAAGACTTTGCCAGGTAGTTTACAATGGGAAATTAATGTCTAGAATATGCAAAGAATGTAAAAAGTTAGATAACAAGATACACAACCAATAAATGAGCAAGTAAGTTGTGGAGACAGTTCTCAAAGGATAGAGGTGAATACATGAAAAACACTTAGCTTTCTTGTCCTTAAAGGAAATGCAAACCAAATATTTGTTGATCACAGCCATCAGAATGACTGTTTAATTCCATCAAGGAATTAAACATCAAAAGCTGACAGTGTTACAGAAGAGGAAAGGAAGACCTTATACGCTGTGGGAGTGAAAACTAGGGCATCCACTGCAGAAAGCATTACTTGGGTTACTCAAAGGCTCAAAACAGAACGATCCAGCTATACCACTTCAGCAGTTAACACAGACACCTACACACCTATGGTCATAGCAACAATATTCACAACTGCATCGATGGAACCAGCCCTGACGCCTATCAGCAATGGGTGAATGGATGAAGAAAATGTGTTCAGTTGGTAGTTTTTTCAGATGTCAAGAAGAATGAAATTAGGCTGTTTGCAAGAAAATTGATAGAACTAGAGAGCATAGTGTTTAACAGAATAAGCCAGATGCTGAAAGACAAGTAGGTGTTTTCCTTCACGCAGAATCTAGATTTTTCAAAAGCTGAACATAGAAAGGGGAATAGAGGAAAGAAGAGAACCAATAGAAGAAGCTAAGGAGGAAAGAGCAATGGAGATGGATGGAATCAGAGACTAACAGCTGATATAACTATTTGAAAATGACATTATGACTCCCATTGTCTTGCACAATGAATATGCATTAATAAGAAAAGAACTGTCCTATATAAAATATGACATCTTAACATAGAGAAGATTCAATGTTTTTAATGGTGTCATTGAGAACTATCAAAATCACATACCACATTCACATGGTATTCAGAACCTTTACTGGCTGTAGCCTTGTTGTATATCAAGAAATTTGTTCAACTGCTTCGAAAAGTCTTTTCACTATAAATACTTTTATTCACTATAGCACAATCAACATCAAGAAACTCTAGTTTAAAAGAAAGGTTTTACGGGCTGATGAGATGGCTCAGTGGTTAAGAGCACTGACTGTTCTTCCAGAGGTCATGAGTTCAAAACCTAGCAACCACATGGTGGATCACAACTATAATGAGATCTGATGCCCTCTGGTGCATCTGAATAATAATATATCTATTATTAGATATAATAATAAAACAAATCTTTTTTAAAAAGACAGGTTTTAGAATTATAATGATAATGTTTTGAGCCTCAGTTCTACATCTATATTAAATGTATGTACAACCACTAAATCCCAAAATTTTAATATAGGTTTGTCTCTCACTTGTGAACAGTCAGTTAATAGACTAAAAGGTGTGAAGGATATGAAGTACCTGCACTCTACACAGGCCAGCCACCATCATGTAGTTCCCAGGATTTCCCTACATACTGGTATCCAGCTATCACACTTGGAAAAACAAAATTAGAGAAAAATCTAGTGGTTTTATGGGTGTGCTTACCCATTTGTGTTCCTGTCCAGAACTTTGTCTTATGCCAAATCTAATTATAAAAAATTGGACAATATTGGCCCTGCTGTGGCCAGAATGAATAAGAAGTTGGTTTTCTCAGCAATTAACCCTCAAATGTCATAACCAGTCTTTAGCTGAGTACCTACAAGAAACAAAGTAAACTACACAGTTGCCTGTATAAAATTGAGATGTTATCTTTCATTTCATCAAAAACATCAGTTTTTGAGCTACACTGTTATTTCCAGTACCACTAAGAAAGGAAATGGTGTAGCCAATGACATTGAATGCAATGTAACATCAATTGCAAGAGATGTGCTAGTTTAGCAATTTTAAAATATGTACTGGAAAAAGGACGTGACTTGGATTTTATGAACTAGAGAGCTACTTAGCCCAACCCCCCAGATTTATGACTACAGAATATGCTAAGTAATCGGTCATAGATTAAAGGAGAGATATCAAACAACAAAATAGTCACATACCAACTAAAGCTATTATGATACCCTAACACATGCATGCAGAGAGAGAGAAGGAGAAAGAGAGAGAATATCTGGATTTGAAAATACAATGAAAATACAAGGCAGATAATGACAGTTTTGTGTCTTTGAAGACTATGACTGCATCAGTCAGCAATTCTTCATAATGATGGCTACAGAGAAGCTCCCTGGCACAGACATGGATCTTTCAAAGTCCTGTTGCAATGCTGGTCAACAACTCAGCATGCTTATGCAATGCTGATGCTAGTGAATGCAGAACAAATATTTGAAGGAGCATCTCGTGAAGCCATCACCCAGACTGAATACCAGGTCTTCTAAGTTATTTGACCTTCCTAATTCTTTCCCATGCTCATTCATGGAACAAGGATGATGGTGGTACAAATCTCTGGGTGTTGCTGCAAAGGTTAAATGAGGCAATGTAGGTGAGTGTTTGATGAATACAGCAGTTATCAGGATGGGTGCTTCCAACACTATTCACCTGTGCCTTTTGGTCACTGATGTGAGTCACTGACCAGCAGGACTCCCATATGCTTGCAAACAGCCACAAAAAAAATAAAGTCTTCTCAACAAATTTCCCTCTCACTTTTTCTCTAACCCCAGAAACTAGAAGCCAGCAACATGGTAGCATCAGATTCACCATTGTCTTTTCACTGAACTTTTAAGAAAGAGATTGTCTTGGTCAGTGTCCTATTGTAAAGAGACACCATGACTCTTTTAAAGGAAAGCATTTAATTGGTGCTGCCTTGCATTTTCAAAATGGCCCATTGTTATCATGGCAGGCGGCATGGCAGTATGCAGGCAGACACAATGCTGGAGAAGGAACTTGAGAGTTCAATATTCCTTCTGGCAGCAGGAAGAGAGAGACACTAGACATAGCTTGAACTTTTGAAACTCAAAGCCTACCCTTAAGGCCACACCTACTCCAACAAGGACATACCCACTCATACAAGGCCACACCTCCTTATCCCTCTGGAGTAGTGCAACTCTCTAATGACCACACATTTACATACATGAGTCTATGGGGTCATTCCTTTTCAAACCACTACTGAAATCTTATGTTCTTGCTTTTTTTCTCATTTATAGTCTAAAATATTATTACTTAGCCAAAAAAATAAAGGTCATAGGTAAAGATATAAAAAATTGGGTTATGGGTCAATCAGTGGAATTGAATGGTTTTCCACTTTCAAACTATCACACACCATTCATAAACAGATATATAAAGGATATACATTTGGATATCATCAAAGGTCATTACAGAGTTGGAAGTTGTAATTCAACCTAAAAAGGTCATCATCTACCAACTAAGCCCATGCACATATATCAGATTCTGTATGCATAAACAGATAGGAATCTACTCATAAGCAGGTGGAAGGAATTCATAGGAATGTTTGGAGAGAGGAATTCATAGGAATGTTAGTTTTGTTGGCCAACATAGCCCCACAGAATACAAATAGCTGCTGTTTCAGTTCCATGAGTAAACAAAATTCTATACCTAAGGACACCAACTGTTTATCGACAAAGATATTGATGTCTTCCTTAGTAATTAACCTCACCGCTAATGTAGTTCTCTGATTAATCCATTAAAGGTGTGAATCTTTCTTCAGGGAAAGAGAAGCAGTCACAAAATTCCTTGATCAATACTAAGTTATATTCACTTAATTACTGTTCAATAGACCAAAGTTTGGTCTTATTTGGCATAACCAATATAATGCTACAAATAGGCATTTTCATCTGAAGTGGACTACCTGGGTCTCTTTTCCCATAAACAAATTTGCAAAAAGCTGCCAGTAGCTCATTAGTCATGAATCTACCACCAAAGATGTATTTCTTTAAAGTACTGTAGGGTCCTGTTTCAAGCATTCTATCTCAATTTTTTTCTGATGATTAAAGGGGATTTTAATTATACAATCAATGAGAAAATAGATAGAAACCATCTGGACATTCCACAGTTTCTGCCAAAGAATTTTCTTTTGTTTTACATATCAATGACTCAAGCTAACAAAGGAATCTTAGTGCCAGTCATTTGTCCTTGGCAGAACTGAGGCTTTTTATGTTATGAAAGATCTTTTAAATTTACTGATTGAGAGTCAAATTATCCCACATGGTCAGAGAATTAACCTCAACATTTTCCTACACATAAAAGTAAGAACAAAGAGTATTTTTTAATTACTTGATCTTTAAAGCATACAAGTTTTAAGTTCCTTTGTGCTGTAATGTTTTTACTAATCAGGGTGGTCAACACTCAAGAACATTTCCTCTTTGGGAGGCATTGATGGGAAATGCCTAATCAGTGAGATACTAAAAAGAAACCAAGGAACATTTCTAGGTGTTGGAAGTCATAGTACTGTATATTGGGAAGAGTCTTTAGAAAACTCCTGTAGAGAAGGATCCATGGGAATGACTGCTCTGGGAGGAAAGTATGGTGAATTGCTCAAGAAAGCAAATTCAATGTTAGGATCCAAACCAATGGTCAGAAGCCAATCTCTACATCTATAAATTACCTACAAGGAAAGGTATATTAGTCATAGACTCTACCTGGAATGACGCTGAACATCCTAAGTTTGACTTTAAAAAAATGAGTTTGTTTCTTATATGCTTCATTATAAGAAATATGAACCATGCAAAGTGGCTCTTTCTGGGAAGTCGAAGATACAGTAGGATTCATCAGCATTGCGTAGATGGTTACATGGAATCAGCAGCATTCATTGACTTGACAGGAGAATTTAGAGATTTAGTGGCCGGAAAGTACTTCTTAAAATTAAGATTATCTTTTACCATATAGAAAAAGTCAACTTGTTTGATTTTTTTTTTTTAAGTTTGGTCAAAAGCAATATTTTTTTTTATTTTTGATGAGCCTCCATGCTGACTTCCATATTGACTGGCCTCATTTATAGGTTCTTGTGGTAGTGAATAAGCTCTTCTCTCCAGTCCAGCTTTCAAGGAATTGACTGTTTTCCTGATAGTAGCCATTCTGACTGGGAAAAGATACAACTCATTCAACTTTTGGGTTGGAGGAGGAGTTGTTTGTTTGTTTTTCTTATTTTTGAGATAGGCTCTCACATACCCCATACTACCTTCAAACTCACTATTGTAGCCAAAGATGGCCTTGAACTCTTGGTCCTCCTGCCTTCATCTGGGATTACAGACATGTGTCATCATGTCCAGCCCCAGTGGTTAAAGATGTTGAACATTTTTTCATGTGTGTACTGACTAGGTTTTGTGTGTCAACTTGACACAAACTGGAGTGATCACAGAGAAATGAGCTTCCCTTGAGGAAATGCCTCCATGAGATCTAGCTGTAAAGCATTTTCTCAATCAGTGATCAAGGATGGGAGGGCCCATTGTGGCTGGTGCCATTCCCTGGGCTGGTAGTCTTGGGTTCTATAAGGCAGCAAGCTGAGCAAGCCAGGGGAAGCAAGCCAGTAAGTAACATCTCTCCATGGCCTCTGCATCAGCTCCTGCTTCCTGACCTGCTTGAGTTCCTTTAGGGATGGACAGTAATGTGGAAGTGTAAGCTGAATAAACCCTTTTCTCCCCAGCTTGCTTCTTGGTCATGATGTTTTGTGCAGGAATAGAAACCCCGAGTAAGACAATGTGTTTATAGCTATCTGTTTTTCTTCATTTGAAAACTATTCTTTAATAAAACTACAATGTAGTTTAGTCATAAATAAGAATGAAATGATACCATTTTCAGGAAAATGGATAGAACCCAAGATCATTACACTAAGTGAAATAGGCCAGGCACACACAGCAAGTAGTACACATTTTCTCTCATGTGTAGAAATTAGTAAAGAAAAAGGAGAGAGAGAGAGAGAGAGAGAGAGAGAGAGAGAGAGAGAGAGAGAG
>JADRCC010187113.1:732-12777 GCA_019843855.1 Hylomyscus alleni
TCTGTTCCCCCCTTTCATGAAGGAATGAAATATCTTCCTTTTTCTTGAGTTTCTTGAGGTTTGTGGGTTGTACTTTGTGTATTCTGAACTTCTGGGCTAATAACCACTTATCAGAGAGTGCATACCATGTGTGTTCTTTTGTGATTGGGTTATCTCACTCAGGATGATATTCTCCAGATCCATCCATTTCCCTAAGAATTTCATAAATTCATTGTTTTTAATAGCTGAGTAGTACTCCATTGTGTAGATGTACCATAGTTTCTGTATCCATTCCTCTGTTGAAGGACATCTGAGTTGTTTCCAGTTTCTGGCTATTATAAATAAGGCTGCTATGAACATGGTGGAGCATGTGTCCTTATTACATGTTGGAGCATCTTCTGGGTATATGCCCAGGAGTGGTATGGCTGGGTCCTCCGGTAGAACTATGTCCAATTTCCGGAGGAACCGCCAAACTGATTTCCAGAGTGGTTGTACCAGCTTGCAATCCCACCAGCAATGAAGTAGTGTTCGATTCTTGATCTTAGAGCACAAGCTATTGATGTTTCTGTTCAGGAAAATTTTCCCTATTCCTATGTGCTCGAAGCTCTTCCCCACTTTCTTTTCTATTAGTTTTAGTGTATCTGGTTTTATGTGGAGGTCCTTGATCCACTTGGACTTGAGCTTTGTACAAGGAGATAGGAATGGATCAATTTACGTTCTTCTACATGCTAACCATCAGTATCAAGATCTTAATGTAAATTCAGAATAATTTATTATATGAAAAACTACTGAAATTGAGTTTGCTTATTAAATCAGCTACCATTCCATTAATACAGTAGGTAAAATTGGTATGAAAAATTACTGCTAAGTTTTAAAACAAAAAGGGAAGAATTTAAAACTGGGTAAAAATTTAAAAATATGATGAAGTCATGTTCATAGTACTATAAAATAATATCCAGCCTGCTACAGGACAAATGGATATCAGTGGTCTTGCACTGTACTGGAGCCTGAATGCTACAGTGATGACTTTCCTATATAGACACTTTCATGTGGCAATAATGGCAAAGTTGTTATGTATGTGACCCTCCTGCCCTCTTGATTAGATCTGAGGTCTTAGTCCAGGAGGGAATTAATTCCTGGCACTGTGAACTCTGAGCCTATAGCTAGATTAGTTGTAGGTCCTAGAGGGGGAATCCATTGTTTAATTTTCTAAGTGGTCCCATTGTCATAATGCCTTCCAAATATTCATCTCTATATCCATGTATTTGTGCTGATCTCAACCTTGATCAAAATTTTTATCAAGTTTTCTTTAAACAGGCTATGATTAGCACAGAGACTCACAATTGCTCAAAGTGCTTAAGAAAAGCAACTGTGATGGGTCAGCTGTAAACGGGATATCTATATTAACCTGCTACTGCTTCAATGCCCAGGGATCATTAAGGATGTAGGAAGAATTAAGAGTCATAGGCTAGGGACTGTTACTCTGAAAATATTGTCTACTAGGCATGACAGAAGTATTGCATGACAAACCCATAACAACTGTGTTTACATGCACAAGACCCTCATTAGTCCAAGCCAGTTAAGAGTCTGAGCAGCCATTCCCTACACTCAAGTAAGTAAGTAAGTAAAATTTGAAAAGTAGACATGAAATTGGGAACAAGATGTTTTGGGGTGGTCTCTGGGAACAATTGGTGGCAAGGAGCCAGAATCATCATAACCAAAATACATAGTATACATATATAAATTTTCCAATAGCAAAAAATTAAAGTATTATTAGAAAAAATACAGAGCAAACAGTATTTTAAGTACGAGAACAACATAAAATAGAAGAAATTAAAAGATGAAGTATATTCTTCACATGAGCAGACTGACTCCAGTACAACGTGTCTGCAATATAGGCATAGTACAGATCCTGGCTGTACACCATGTATAAGAGTCTGTCTACATATTTTGAAGAAAGAAGTTCTTGGTCAAGGTACACACAAGTGCACAGAGAAAGTCAAATATAAAGAAAGTAGTTTTGTGGAGGTTTGAATGGGATGTCTCTGTAAAGCTCAGGCATTTAAGGACTTGATCATCAGTTCGTTTTTTGTCTTGGTAGAATGAGGAGGTCATTCTGAGAAAAGTATGTCACCAGGTAGCAGCCTTGAGATTTCTTGAGTTCATTCTTTCTGCTTCTTGTTTGTGGATTGAGATGAGTTTTCAGATCTATTCCCGCAAAAGGCCTGCCTGCCTTCTGTCATGTTCCCCACTATAACAGTGATGTATTCTCATACCTCTGGAATCATAAGCTCCGAATAAATCTTTCTGTAAATTGCCTTGGTCATTGTGTTTTATCATAGCAGTGAAAATGCTAATATGAGTAACGACATTGAAACTAAGATTAAACATCACATAGGGTTTGGGATGTAGTTCATTGGTATAGGTTATGCTTCTAATGTATGAAGCTCTAGATTCAGTCCTCAATGAATATGCTTGTGCACACATGCAAAATTATGCATGCATACACACTTTCGAAAGAAAATTTACAGAGTGCAGAGAGAATGGGATAAAAATATTTGAAAAGTACAAACATACCAAAATAGCATGATTAAAAATCGGACAAAGAGTAAAATAGGTTTTCCTCCAAAGACACATAAATGATCCATAGCACATAGAGATTAGGCAAGAAGGAACTGCAGGCTTTGGAAAGAAGACAGAGGAATACCAATTTCAACTCTACAGGTGAAAATTGGTAAAATAATCAAGACAAGAGAGTCAGTGGAAGGAGAGTTCTGGAATAAAGCTTCATAAAACTGGACTCCAAAGTTCACAGGGAAAGCAGAATTGAATCTCATTGAGATAAATTGGGTAGAGATCTTGAGCTTGGAATGGCAAAGAGGAATTGTGAGATGTGACATGTGTGGGACAGGATCTGATCTATATCATTCAGGGCAGGCAATACTCATCATTTGTTAAGTGATACACACAGAACTGATTTTTTGTTAATTGTTACATACAAGGTAGCACTGTCCAGTGAACCTCTATTCTCTCCCAGATGGAGAGATAGCAGTTTGGAGTTCTCAAATGTGTCTCCATATGCTTATGAGAAAGTCATTTATTTCCCTATGTCAGGGCTATAAGCATGCATTTTCAGTAAGGAGTCTCTGAGGTCTTTGAGCATGGAATGTGGCCCAATGACACTAAATACCTTCAGGAATATTGAGGAAACATCTGGGGACTTGAGAAGTGAAACTTCTACTCTTGAATGATGATCAATCTTTGCTGATACTGCCTCCTTCTAAAAATAAATCCTCATTTACCCAAGTTCTTTGTGCAGTCCTTCCAGCTCAGTCTTATGTCCCAGATCACTTGGGGCTTCTAGTGACCCTAGTAACTTTATTTTTGCAAACAATATATCTATTCTGTTGGGAAATATCATCATTTTTCTTCATTGTCCCTGACATTTCCACCATTATATTCTGAGTTTGCCCATAGGAAAGAAATAAATAGCTCAGTCTTCTTTAAAAAAAAAACAAACTATGAATTGAATAAATTCAGATGCTATTTGGTATTCCTGATGCTGATCAAAGAGTGCCTTTCTTCAACTTATTCAATCCTCCTCTCTCCCTAAAGGAGACTCATTATTTATTTGGGGCCATGGAAAGAGCTCCTAGCCTAATGGATAGATCCAGAATAATTGCTAGTAATAGTTGTTCATAACTAGAGCCAAGGAATGATATTATTCAAAAATCTGTTTTCCAAAAACCTTTCTATGTTGTAAGGTAAATGAACTGTTCTACACCAGTCTAATTGCATTCAGAACTTGGAATTTTAATGTTGCTTTTTATGGGAGCATAGCCTGCATGAGGAAGTTGTCCATGTTTCCCTTCTTTATTTCATGGCTAAATCACAATACTTAGGACTTTGGCTCGCAGGCCCCTGTCAGGATGCAGGGTTCTTAGACAACTGCAGTTTTATCAGGAAAGCCTTTGGACCTACAAGGAACAGAGGACTCTTACAGTAAGTCTGACTCAAGAGTATTCTTCAAAGCACCCCTGAGGCTTTGTTATCCCTTCTTACCTTCTGAAGACTTGTAAAGATCATGCTGCTGTTTTGAATTTTCTCAAGTTGTACTTCGTACATTCAGACTGGCCTCCCATCTGGGTTGGATCACCCAGAAGATAGAGAAGTCGGCTAAAGAGGAAAGGTAATATCCTAGCCCCGCTCTGAGTCTAATGTATGCAATTGGACATTTTTTTTTTTTTTTTTTTTTTTTTTTGCCGTCCCAGCCTTATGGGTGATAGAAAGAGGATAGATAAAGCCGGGTGAGTAACTGTTCTTCCAGGTTCTCTGCTTTCTTCTTTCAGGGTTTCCAGATGCTGCTACATCCTGGGCTGGAAGGACAAAGTAGAGTCTGGAACAGGAAGGATCCCAGCCCTGCTGGGAACAAATGTGTGTGTGGAGATTTTCTGACAATTTTAGCATTATACCTTTTGTAGGCAAAGGCTTTCTCTGACAATCTTCAACTAAATAGTTCTCTGAGACAATCTTAGATTGGCCATATATCTTTATTTGGGGTGGTACTATACACATACATTTTATTTGGGATGAATCAAGGGTTATATAGTATTGGGAAAGGGGTTGAGAATGTTTAGGGAGGGCAAAGGTCATTGGTTGAAGGCTAACGCTGCTGAAATGCCATATTAGCAAGGGGAGCATTCCACAATGCTCAGGTATAGGACTGAGACTTTCCTCAGGTAGTCCATGTGGGTTTTGGGATCCTCCAGAGAAGAGGAAGAGTCCCATTGATTTTCTGGTAAAGTGGAACTTGAACCTTAGCAGCAAGGTTTTCGTACAGCTTACTCCAGGATCAACTGGAAGAAATTTTAGCTCGTAAGTAATGCCTACATCTAAATATATTCACTTGGAGTTTAACAAATCATTTCTGGATTTCATGGCATATTTCTCTTCTCTTTGTCTGGACAGAGCAGGATTCCAGAGCAGAATCCCACACATTCCCCTGATTCCTGGCCATTTCTTCTAATTATTCAATGAATTATAAATCTATGTGCTACTATGAATAGATTTTGAAGATATAATGAAGTTATCAAATAAACTGAGTATTAGAAAGAAATTAACTAGTTGAATATGACAATGTGATTGAAGTCTTGGTTTGTGGCTCAGTTTTGTAGTAAGTGAATAATTGGAGAGATGTGAAGCTTTGGAGAGATTCATAGATTGTTCTAGGACTGGAAGGATGTGCTTGGGAAAGAGCATAGGTAACCTTGGTTAACAGACAGGTAGTTCCTGAAGAGGACGCCAATAGCTTATGCTCTAAGATCAAGAATTGACAAATGGGACCTCATAAAGTTGCAAAGCTTCTGTAAAGCAAAAGACACTGTCAATAGGACAAAACGACAACCAACAAATTGGGAAAAGATCTTTACCAATCCTATATCTGATAGAGGGCTAATATCCAATGTATGCAAAGAACTCAAGAAGTTAGACTCCACAGAACCAAATAACCCTATTAAAAAATGGGGTACAGAGCTAAACAAAGAAGGACTATACATGGTGGGACTGATTGTTCTGGCATCATGTGTATAGTAGAGGACTGCAAAGTCGGTCATCAATGGGAGGAGAGGCCCTTGGCCCTGTGAAGGTTCTGTGCCCCAGTGTAGGGGAATGACAGGACTGATAAGTGGGAGAAGGTGGAGTGGCAGGCATGGGGAGGGGAGAGGCAACAGGGGTTTGTTCTTGTTGGTTTTGTTTGTTCATTAAAAAGAAAAAATAAAAAAATATTAAAAAAAACAACAGACAGGTCGATTTAAAGACTTCAAAGTGAAGTCTGCCATCAGCCACAATGAACTTGGAAGCAGATATTTTCCCAAACCTCAGGATGAGACCTCAGCCTGGAAGACACCCTGGTTCATAGCCTATGGTACCTCAGATAGAGACTTCAATGTCATCACTCCTTAGAACTGTGAATTATTAGCTGATTTTTCAAACATTCTATATTTGCTAAAATATCTTGTCAGCAGTAAATGTAAATATCCTCTCTCCAGAGTTTGTATTTAAGTTTCAAGAGACTAATATAGAACCGATTATGGTTTCAGAAAGGTTAGGAAATGACACAAGGTACTCACATGCCGTTAGTCTGAGTTGGAATCTCACTGATGTTTTACCCACTGTCCTGCATCCTTCCCATCAGTCCGTTTTCTACACAGGCCTATGTTGCTTTTTCTCAGTCTTGGTCATGCTCTGGCTGTTTGTCTGTGATTATATATGGTGACCCGTCCTTCTGCCTTCACCCTCTGCAACTCCAAGACAACACATCGCTAGTCTGTAAGGCTATATAGTATCTTGACCATTTGCCTTTATTCTCTGTCTTTCTAAGAGGACATCTAATGTCTCTCTGAGCCTGTACTAGCAAAGACATTGCCAAAATCTTATGTAGACATTTCTATCTGTTCTTTCTCACTAGTCTGGGCACCATGTTTATCTCCAAGGCTGGGGAAATCTTCAAATTATTATTGGGAGACAACAAATTGTCCTCTATGCTAGAAGAACCCCAGGTTTGTTTGTGGTTCTCTCTGTTTTAGCTTGTTATGTTGTGAAGCCCCACACCAAGGTCAGGTGACAGACTAACTTAAGAGATAGCCATTAGCACTAGTCTATGGCTTTCTTCCTCAACCACTCCCAGGGAAATTTTATTTTCCATCAATGGAAAATATCATATGAAGGATTCTTCTTGTTAGGTGTTTCTTATACAAAGGCTTCGGCATGCTAATTTTAAAATTTAATTGTTCTAGTTATTTGTGATATGCCTTTGCATTATCTTTGACAATGATTCCTGCATAAGTGTAGTGAGATGTATTAAATGTAGAGAAAAAGTTACTAATGCTTCAAATGTTCCCTCACATACCCATATTTTAAAAGTCATTGAGAGGCAGAGTTATTTGTATTGCAAATGAGGGTATTATGTCTGAATCAAACCACCCAGGAAAAATGACATAGAAACTCCTAGGTAGCTGGGCAGTGTTGGTGCATGCCTTTAATCCCAGCACTTGGTAGACAGAGGCAGGAGGATTTTTGAGTTCGAGGCCAGCCTGGACTACAGAGTGAGTTCCAGGACAGCCAGGGCTACACAGAGAAACTCTGTCTGGAAAAACCAACCAACAAACCAACCAACCAACCATCCAACCAACCAACCAACCAACCAACCAACCAAACAAACAAACAAACAACCCCCCCCAGAAAAAAAAACAAAAAAACCCCAAAACAAAACAAAACAAAAAAATTCCTAGATGTTTTCTTTTTAGCAGGACATTGCAAACAACGCAGCTTTAGAGACACTAAAGATGAGGGTTAATGAACATGGGAGCAGAAATGTTATTGGGGTGGGTGTGGGGTATAGATTATTGTAATAAGAGGAATTCCTGGTTTTGTTTTCCTTAGAAGAGTTGTTTAGTTTTTTTATCAGATGTCTGTTGTAGTTGTAGATGGAAAAGCTTGTAAAAAACAAACAAACACAAACAAACAAACACCACATGGAGCCTGTAAATGTTTTTTGCACAACCTGTAAAGCATTCTTGGAAGTGCCCAGTAAAAAAAAGTGGGAGGGGGGTTCCATTTTTAAAAATGTAGCTGTATCATTGTTTACATATGTAACTCTTAACCCTGTTCTCATTACACCATTCTGGCAAAAAATGTAGACACAGTAGTTCCAGTTTTAGAATAAACAACCATTTGGATTGAAAAAATTTTTTTTACTAATATTTAAATATTTTATTTTGAAACTAAATATCTTAAGTTTGTGTAAAGTTTAATCTAACATTTAATTTATTCTGCTAATTAATATAATTGATAAAGATGCAACTATATGAAATTCTGAGGAAATTGGCCCAAGGCTTCTAATTTTTCAGAATTTTTACTTTAGTATATTGCATCCCACATTATTCTGGAAACAAAAGAATACTTTAAATAAATAATGAATGTGGTTTAACAGGATAATAAGATTTATAGAACAACCAAATACTTATCTATCAAGAGATTTAGGTATAGTTTGTTTTAAATGTCAATTATTAACACTATCCTGTGTTTATCTTCCTTCCTGTTGTTTATAGAAGGCATTTATATAAGGCATTTATATAAGGCAATTACCTGCTCAGTTACAACCTGTGCTGTCTGTCAGTGGCAGGTTAAATTATGTTTAAGTCAAAGATTTAGACTTAACTTAGAACTTACTGAAAACTAAATATTTTAGATTTTAAAATTTGTAAGAAAATAAAGCAGATTACGATGTAGTGTAAGGGTTAGTGTTGTCAGTTTGACAGGATCCAGGGTTGCCTAGGAAAGGGGCCTCTGTGGCCTCATTGGGACATTAATTAGGTTAATTGCTTAGGGAAGACCCATCTTAATTGTAGGCAGGAATTCTGAATTCTATACAATGGAGGAAGGCAGCTGAGCACTAACATCAATCACTCTCTGCTCCTGATTGTGAATAGGATGCGACAAGCTGCCTTCAAGCTTCTCATATTCAACTTACCTGCCCTGATGGAATTATAGCCTTGAAGCATGAACCAAAATAAGTTCTTTCTCCAATAAGTTGTTTTTGTCAGGGTATTCTATCACAGTAATAGGGAAAGAAATGGACATAACATTCTTCTGTTGAAAAACTCATTTCATTGTCATAACTTTAACTCTGCTTGCTGTTGACGGGCTGTATGAATGAAGGACACTTATCAGGATGGGCTGGTTTGACATGCCGACAGAAACAGCATGCTTCGGGTTCCATCACACCATTGCTAACTTGGGGTTGAGTGATACTGTACAAGCAGTGCACATAAATGACAATTGGATGGAAACTCTCAGATTACTAACTAAAAAAATATGGTTTCTGTAAATAATAATAAGGGTGATGCTTGTATATAAGGAGGTGTAGCAATATCAGCTTATTTATGTTTTAGTTGCTATTATCTGATGCTAAGGTTAAAAAATGATGAAATTTTCCACTTGGAATGCAGCAACTGCCTTAGTGTGCTTTTACTTTTTAAGAATTGGAAGATGAGATATGATCAGTCCTTCTTTATTATAAAAGTGGAGAATAAATGTTGTGATAAATATTACAATGCACTCTTACAGTCAGTGGTGTGGAATTACAATAATCAGCACTCCCTGGTATTTTCTTTTGTGCTAGGGGCTCCTTTTTTTATATATGCAATGGTATTTACTTCATATGAAGTAATAGATTTCTTAACTAGTGCACTTCAAAGGTGAGAGAATTAAAGCATAGAGGAATTTGGTAAGTCAATAGCTGACACTGTAAGATTGAATGGCAGCTAGACTCTAGACACATTGACTGTATACTTACTCAAAAATCCAGAAATGAAACAGCTACATACGCCAGCAAGGGCTGTAAAGATAGAACAACCAAGCATAAAAAATGAGTCTTTGCAAAGTAAACAAACAAAGAACAAACAAACAAACAAATTACTGAATATTCATCAGTCAGCAGGTGGTTTTTGCAGACTCCAGTTAAAGGCGCACGATAGCTAAGACATGGTGATGGAGACATGTCCAGAAGAGGAGCAAGGTACAAGGATGTGAAGCAGGTAGGTGGAGGGTATCTGGGGTTTACTTGTAGACAATAGGAACACTGCAGAGAATCCTAACGTAAGACTTGGAAAGGTCTCATTTTATTTGGAAATGTTAACTGAGGTACTTCAGGTAGTAACATCTTACAGTCTAGTATTACCTGTGGCTCCAATTTTTATTGGATAGTTTCAATGTGAGTAGTTTGAAATGCTGTAATATAAAGCAAATATGAAACAGAATTTTTAAGTTTATAATTCCACTGTATTTTTCATATTAGAGTTAACTTTGTCTACTTTTATTTCTATACCAATTCCTTTGTCTCCTGACCAGGACTGTAGAAATCTAGATTATATATTATTACTTGACTGCCATGGTCTTTCTCATTTCACATTAAGAAAAACTAGAATTCAGAAATTTCTGGGTCATCTGTGTTTCTCTGATTCAGTCTTTTACTTGATTGGCACAGAGGCCCTTACTCTGGTGTTTATCTATAAGAAGATGCATTAAGTGTCTTGGGGATTCCTGTTCCCATGGGGAAAAAGTTGATGGAGAGGTGATTGAGCTGAGAGTACTTCTGTTTATCATGAAGATTGTCAGGCTAATTCACTTATTTTTACAACATGGACTATGATAAATTAAATGGAACAAGCAAATCAACTATATCAACAATGCTTTCAAATTATTTCTGTCTTATTTTGTCTGAGATTTAATTACGCTTTCATGTTAAACCATTATTCATTTGAAAATGCCCTCTAGTTCTTGAGGTGATGTCTCCCTCATTACAATGATTTTTGAGTATATCACATAGAAATTGTACTTGAATTATTATGGCTTTTCTTTAGATGATGTTAACCCCCTGGCCTGATGTTAACGATGACTTGTCACTTTAAATAGATTGGACAATTCTTTGGCATATTTGCTGTGAATGTTCCTACAGGATACACACTGATCCTAACATTGCATGAAACTAGAACTCTTCCCCTTATTTGCTTTTAAAAGTTAAAAGCATAGACTTATTGCCTATTTTTGTGACAGGTGCAGAGTCTCTTGGTATCTTTGTTTTAAATAGAAGCTGTGTTATATTTAGTTAACCAAATTTAACAAATTTCTCCTTTTTAATTCTTTGCTTCTAGTTTCTTGTTTCCTAGTTCAAATATTGAAAAACAATTATACTATTTTGAATGCCCCGCAAAACATTCTTGGGCTACACATTTAGAGCTAAGGCACTGTATTCAGAATGATGGAATGATTCAACCACATTTATCTTGGAAAAATCTCCCTCTTACTAATTTAGACTTAGGTCAGTATCTTACACTCACATTGCAACATTTAACTACAATTCTTTCTTCCTATGAACCCTTATATCTCCTCCTCCAACAGCTTCATTGAGGCTTATTGCTTGGTTTCACTATATTAAGAATGTGGGTCATAATTTACACACAATTGTATGTGTCCTATAATTCACAGGTGCTCATTGGATACTATCTTATTTCTCATGACTGAGCACATAGAGCTTTCAGAATGCAATTACAGTTTTCATCTTTACTGATATAGGAGTTAGGTAAGGTGATGGATTAAAAGTGTACAGAGTTCATTTGATATTATATAACAGCCTGCTGACACAGGAAAGTTTACACATTTAGTGATGAAATTCTATATTCATCACTTCGATTCCCAAGGGGGGAAAGTCACTTTAAAATAGAGTATTGATAAGAGAAAGGCAGAATGTGTAGAAGTTATTTCCAGTTACAAGTGTGGTAGGCAAAGCTCAGCAGAGAAAATGAGTTAAAGAAAACTGGTTTGAACCTTGGCATTTTCACTTAATGGTCACTTCCGGATACTTGTAACTGAGGTTGTTCTTGTAAGGACTGCACACATTTATATTCCTGTTTGTGAAAACTACTCAGACTCTAGGAAATTGTCTAAAAAGTGCCAGGATGACTATTTTTTTAAAGGTGGGTGGCAAGTGTGTTGCTTTCTGTTTTGTGGAAACAGTGATAGCTATTCACAGGAAGAAGCAGACAGTGGTATTACAGAATATTTATAAAAAAGTAGAGGTAGTTCAATAAGTGTTTAAATTTGTATTACCCTGATCACTATCATAATTGAAATATTAAATATCTAGTTTTAGTTTTTTTATTAGGCAAATAATTTGGTTTTTATTTTTTTTAGCTTCTCTTTTTATTCTCTTCATGGTTTTTTGAACAATAAGTATTTAAATTTCAATGAAATATAATTAGTCATTTCTTTAAAAAAATCTATTGCATTTTTTACTTATAGCTGAGAATTAGGTATCTTGGACTACGAAGATGATGAAGAATTTCTATTTTGTTTTATTTTCATATATTTTGAAAGAATATTGTATATTTTTAAAAATTGTGTCCATGATTACTTTGGAATTGATTTTTGCATATGATTTTAGTTATAAATTAGATTTTATTTTATGAAAATAGACATCCAGTAATTTGCAGCAGTATTTTTTTTTTT
>JADRCC010187129.1:2626-13336 GCA_019843855.1 Hylomyscus alleni
TAATGTTATCTTTTCCTCAAGGTTATGCTTAAGTTAAACTAGCTGTTTGCTTTTTTTCCTTCCAATAGAAGTTACAGTGAAAAGTACAATTACCTCCAGTATACCAAAATTCACCATGTGAGTGAAAGATTAGGTACAATTACAACTGGTGCTTTTATAACATCAGAGCAAAAGTCAGCTCTAAGAAAAAGACAGATATTACAATATGTATATATTTTGTGAATGATTTTGTTCTCTTCTATCTCTCAATACTGTACAGAGGACCCCGAGGGATTCACACCCTGAAAAGCACAGGTCCAGAATCACATGTCACTCTTCTATCCCACCACCTGGTCTACTCAAGTGACAATTCCTATCTACTCAGGAAATGTCCTTAATTCAGTTCTGCACAGCATCACCTTTTAAAATTTTCATGAGATTCTTCACCAGCCAGATTGTATAATCTGGGCCTCAGATATCTTGTATATCTACTGTATTACCATGATTGTTTGCTTGCAGTTTTCTTCATTAAACTGTGGCTTCTAAAGTCCTCTAAACAGGTCATCATCTTTTACCTCCAGAGTGCCTAAACTGTACATGATGAATAATTTAATTAATATGCTGTAGTTCAATATGAATATTTGAAATGATGAATTCTATTAGAGTGGGAAATGAGAAACTAAACAGTAATATACATGTAACTCTCATCCAGACATACACAAAGAATCAATGAATATTAAATATGTATTAATTCCATAATCAGTACAATTACATTATAGTTATAGAGAGAGAAAAAGAGAAAGACTGACAAAGAGAAATAGAGAGAAAAAGAGATGCAGAGAAGCCAAAATGTACTAGGCCATAAATATACAACATGTTAAGAAATTATTAATAACTATAGCAACCTATATAATAAAAATTGTGACCATGAGTTTAGAAAGTACAGACCTAAACTGATTTTAAAAACTAAGCATAGTGATGCTGGATCTTATTGTTATCAAGTAAATGTGTGTTAATATATAAACATATTTTTGAATTTTAGACTTCCATAAACTAATAAGTCTTACAAAATTGTAATTGGCAAAGCTTTGGGAAAATAACCCTTTTCATAGACAATGGGTAAAAATATAAATTGATAGGGTATGTAAGCTTGGCCATCTATAAGAAATAAAATACCCTGTGACTGGCTATAGGACTTGGTTTCAGGTTTCTTGATAAACTTGCTTCCAGGTTTCTATTTTAAACAAATATTTACATTTATGAATGAGCAAATTTATTCAAATAAATAACAAATATAATATTTAATATATTCATGAGACATATAGGTTATCAATAAATACAAGTGTTCAATGAAATGAGTGCAAAATTGGGCACAGTCTTACCAAAGAGTAGAATAGAGACTTGAAGGCTGAAATAAATGTTCATAATATGTCAGTATAAGTTAGCTATGTGATTAACACATTGGTCACTAATCCATTTTATAATTAGGGATGCTACATAGACTTACAAAAAAATCTAGAGGAAACGATACTTTTCCACTCTGGATGAGGTGGCATTGATATTGTTGAAGCAAAGCTTGATGTTTAAGCCTATATATCTTAAAAACTTTATTATAAATGTTTATAACATATTGAAATTTAAAAATAAGGATATAAAGACTGATTCAGTACAGTGAATAAGTAAACAGAAATTGCAAACAGATCAGAGAGAATCTATATGAAGATATTAATATTATAAATAGAGGAAAGTGATTTTTGTAAATTGTATGGATAATCCATCCTAAATAAAACATGAAGCTTTAATGGTTACAGTAACTTATTTCTTTTCAATGATTTTAGTTTGTTTTACAACTCACAGCCTTGCACTTGCTAGCAAAGTTGTTTTCCCACTGAAATGAATCTTCAAGCCTAAATCACTTAACATCACTTCTTCAAGATGCATACACATACTGATGTTTTATAATTTTTCAGAAAATAACTGAAAATAATTAGAGATACTTTAAAGCTACCAAACCACTCACACTTGAAGATCGACTAAAATAATTTTGTACTGACAAATTACCAGCATTACAGGACTTATCTAAGGTAAATATGATGATAAGGTGCTGCAGATATGATTAAAGCTACTGCCTACAGTACATGAGGGTCCTTGATGCTTTGACACTTTGAGAACGGATAGATGTTATAATCCTAGTCATTCTTTAATATGAACTCTTGGGAGCACAACAGCTTCATACATTTCACACCGCTATTCCTCTAAACGGAAGGGACACTTGCATACAACAATTATGATTTGTACTTACTTTCAACAATTACTTGTCTGTCTTCCCAGTTATCTTTAATAAGCTGTATATTTCCAAAATGTGCATCACTGTAAAAGATCCGATTGGTACCTTCTTTTCTTTGAGTATAGTCAAAAGCCAGGGCTATAATATTCTTGAAATAATGTGGGTTCTCGTAGGGTCGTACTGGAGAATTTAAATTGGTTTCATCAGAAAGATGTATGCTTTTTAATATTGTTCTTCCTGAATATAGCAAATACCCTTCATGCCTTAGACAAGTAACTCCATCTCCAGCCAAATATCCATGGGCACAGGCACAGGTTCTTCGGGAATTTCCTCGATAAAGACATAGTTGTTTACAGCCACCATTTTCTTTGGCACAGACATTGGTCCCTGAGAAAGATGAACCCACAAATGTACAATCACTTTTTGATATTTGAACAAGTTTATCCCACCCCAGTAGAAATGGTAGAACTTAATATTAAATTATAATACTTTTATTTACTATCATTTTATTTTTAAAAGTAGGTCTATAAAAATTAAGTACAAAGCAATAATGAATTTTAAATTTAGTTTCTTGAATTTCAATTTGAAGGAATATATATGAATATACATTGCAGTCAAACAAAAGCATTCAGATTTAACTTACTATGGTTAGTAATTTAGCTTAGGGGTGATGCCTTTGTCTAGCAAGTACCAAGTCCTGAGTTCAGTCCTTACCACCATAACAAAACTAACAAAAGTTTTTCTTTAAAAGTAGATGAATGCATAGCTTTAAAATGATAGGTTTTATATTGCAAGGTCTTTGGTACATGTAACTGAGTCACTCAAAGCATAATGCAAAGTCCCTGAGAAATCATGTGCTGCTCTCAGCAGTGTTTGTGAGGCATAGAGAAAATTGGCGTGGGTGGCTTTGTTGTGTCTCACCTCTCATGTATAGGTTATAAATTACTTTAATTTTAAAACAAGGCTGAGTCTAACTTATGAATTCATTATTACCATCTTCAAAATTATTACTCAAGGTGTCTTTTGTATAAAAAAAACAGCAAAAAGAATTTAAAAATAGGCAAAACCACCATCAAAGAAGCAATGATTCAGAAGTGCACATTGTAGATATGTAACAATATCTAGAGTCATAACAACTTTTCTTCTAAAAGATAATCCAAAACAAAATATTCAGTTGCTTCTCTAATACCATAGTTGTGCTTTGTACTTTTTATCAAATATATTTATCCAGATTTAAAACATATATTTACTAGTATAAACTCATTGTCGAGACTTGCTCCATGTCATATGACTGTATATATTCACAAAACAAGAAATATAGATGTATATAAACTGTAAAATGTTTGTTTCCTTGGTTACTAACAACCATCATCCTCTCTGGTTATTAAAGAATCATCAAATAGGGAATTTTGTGGTTTTGAACTTAATAATCCACTTTAATTCTTAATTTTTTAAAACAAGAAATTATACAAAATTTATTAATTGTATATTTTATTAAGAATGCTGACCTTTCTCTCTTACTCGGTTAAAAATTTTGATCTCCTTTAGGTTGACTCCTAGTCCTGTTCTCATGGTTACTGTCTCTGTGGCATCGTTCTTGTGGCCCCTTCTTACTGAACCATTGGCATGTGCTCTGTCAAGAAATTGAACATACAGAATTAACAGTTTTCACCTAATTAAAACAAAACAAGATAAAACTGAAGATAAGACCTGGATTAAATGGAAGAAAAAGAAACCAGTTCCAGTGTGTAGTGCTGAAATGCTTGACTATGGAATAGCTACAGAGCCTTGCTGGTAACTTCTGTAAAAATTACATGGTTTTCTGAAATCTTTTCTGTATCCTTGCTAAAGTATGGCTAATCCTTCAAGGGCAAAGAAATGTCACTGAAATAACATTCTGAGACTCAAGCACTTATGAAAAAATAAATTACCTGTCAGACCAGTAGATGTAAGCCCCAAAGACTGCAACTGAAAACAGATCCACATTGCTCCCGGACAGTAACACTTCACGATTCGCACCAGTGTCAAGGTCAATTCTCTCTATCTTGTCTGAGCGAGCATCACACCAGTATAATTTGTTTTCCTAAAAAGTTATTGGAAAGCAACAGTACAAACTGTTTTTGGTTATTTATTAATGAAATAAGTGAGTATTAAAGGTATACTATTGCAAGTTAGCTGTGAACACACTTTAGAATCTTAAAAGGAAGCCAACAGACCTCATAGTCAATGGAGATGCCATTGGGCCATGTTATTCCCATGCTTACAATTATGACCTTCTCAGAGCCATCTAAGCGAGCTTTCCCAATGCAAGGCACTTGTCCCCATTCAGTCCAGAACAAGAAGCTGAAAGTAAATGATAATTCATAAATTAGCAGATTAAGGGACATCAAATAAGGCAGCAAGATGACATTAAAACTCTTAAAAATGTTCATAATAGAATCAAATAATAAACCATACAACTTAATTTACAAATATCTCTGATTAATAATAAAATCTTATAATAAAACATATTTAACCAGATGTAGACATCACAAGAATGGATTCAATGTTTTAGAAGAATCATTTCCATATACTCATTCTATGTGAAATTCTCTTCTCCAACCTGCTGCCTAATCATTTTGTTTTGTTTTGTTCACATTTTTTCTTCATGAGGCCTCTAGTGTTTCTTTGATTATAATTGTATGACAAAGCCTACATCTTAATAGGAAAGCACCGAGAATAGAGTAAAACATTACATTGGCCCTTTTTCACCTTCTTATTCATTTTGAACATTTTCTTCTACTAAATTTTAGGCTCAATAAAGACTGTTTTTTTCTGTTTTATTCAGAATTGCATATAGCATCCAATAATTATGATATTTAAAAATTAAACATAGTATAATTCATGCATTTATAGACCAATCATTTCAGCTTTCAACTGTAACCATGACTCTTAAATATAACTATTCTAATTTAAATTTTAAAGGTTAACTTGTGATTCCAGCTCAATATACATATCACACTTCAAAAAGAAAGCATTAATATACATATACATATCACACTTTAAAAAGAAAGCATTTTCATGTTAATAACCTCAAACTCTACAATGTGAAATAATATGTAATCCAGAAAGAGTATCTAAAGTATCATGAAACAAAAAATCGGTGAAAAAGAGGATGTGAACAACAAAGATAACAATTCATTCATTTTATACTCATTCATTCATTCATTCATTCATTCATTCATTCATTCGTAAATTTCTGTATTTATATGATAGCAGTGAAAATTATGCTTTTAGAGAAATATAATTGTTCCTAATTTTAAAACTATGTAAACACAAGCTTTCAACCTATGAAAAACTAAAGTTATAGAAAATATGGTAATCATTATTTCAGACAGGAACAATTATGCATTTTCTGTGAAGATTCATATATGAGTTAATATGACTCAGGGAAAGTTCATAAGGTTTCATATAAGAAACCTAAGGAAAACCAGTTTATTTTTGTGTACACATACAAAATTATTAATTAACCTCAACATTTCAACTTCATAAAATATATATATTTGATTTATGCATATTATTTTGAATTATTTCAATAGATTTTTGAAGCTGTAAAAAATATTCATGTTGCTTTTTGACAGCATTATGAAAGAGGTGTGACCAAAATTCCAAGTAACTTAATTCGGAAGACACTATCATTCATATATGTACGAGTTTTATGGTTTAAAAAGGGAAAACTTAGTAGAAGATTTAACTAATACTTTATTAGTATGAAACTTTTTTAAAGGCATAAAACATGTAGACACATTAAAATCAAAATCCTTAAATGATAGTTTCCACATATTACAATTTTTAATGTATAGACAAATGAATGATGCCGTTTAATTCACTAAGGACGAATGTCATAATTGTTAAAAGACTGAAGATGTTGAATTACAAGGGAGGCCCACAGGCAAATAGAAGAGTCATTGCCATCACCTTTTAACATATTCAAGTAGAGATGGAAATGCATATAATAAACTTTTTTCTTAATACTAATCTGTTTACAAATACAGGAACCAAGCAAGGAAGCACAGTTTTAATGGGCATTATAATGTACATTATATTGGTAAATCATCATGAGCTATTCAAGCTTAGTGAAAGCAACTCCCTTTTTTCTGGTAAAAGTTACTTCTGGACCCTGAAGCAACTAGCTATAGGTGATTTAAAAAAACAAAAACAAAACAAAACCACTATGTCTTTGAGGAGATCTAGAGGACAGACTATTTCTAAACAAAATTACTATTTATCTATAGTGTAAAAATGTTTATAGTGAAAACAAAACCCAGGAGTCCATCTATGGAGAAGCTGGGGAGCGCTGTGTAGAATTCTCCCCCCAGACTGCCTTAGCTTACACAGTCAGTTACTCCTGGATAATCATATAAGCCTTTGATTTGATGGTCTCTATTTGATGCTAGTTTTTGTTTTGTTTGTTTGTTGTTTTTAACTTGTAAGCCTCTCCTGAGGCAATATTTTTCTACCAAGAACTCCAGCTGGTTTCCCCAATCAATTTCTGCTAGATACTTGGAAGCCCACAATTTAATGATATTGCCTTTGGTTTTCCCTCTCAATGGCTAATTCACTCATTTCTGGGACATGTTGTGAATAATTTGATCATGTTTCAATCTCTCTGGCTCTATCTGCTACTTGTTTTTATTGCTTTACTTTTGTTCCTTATAAATTTAATAAACTGACTCATTTACATCCAAATGCCTAGCAATTGTGTATCATTTTGTGGCGCTTATGGAACAAACACTCTTAAGTAAGCAGGTAAACATATTTTGCCCATTTCTCAAAGCTGTGGAAATGATGGCGTTGAAAGTAAATGTACTCTGTTCATATGACCAAACATTGGACAAGTTGGAAAACAAATCCAAGCACTACAAATACAGGCTGATACCATTATCTCTGTTGTATATTGTTCTGTCAATGCCAATAATTTTATATTGAATGCTTTTTTCCTGAGTTATAAAGAATATGACAAGAGATGTTAGTATATAAAAAGAGATGTGAGGAGCTAGCCTGAACAGTTAGGATGTTAGTTTTGAGAAACAAGTGTATCTTATTTAATAATAATAGACTATTTTGAATTGTGATGCTTCCATTAAAGCTGCTGAGATGAGTATTGATAAAATTGCTGGGTAAAAACAAAATAAAAAAACTATTCTGGATATAGATTTCATACAAATATTTCTGCATGTAAGAGTGGCCAGAAGGGATATCCTACTATACAAAACCAAATATAACTGTGTAGTGATGGTTAATAAATGCATCACTTTACTATGGTCAAGAGATTTTAAATGGGAGAAAATTAAATAATACCTTATAAATATGAGGTCAAAATGAATACATTTTCCCCTCAGTCAGAAACTAAAAGTATAGCTAAATAGGTAGCACATTTAGAAACACATATCGAAGAGTATCTCTCCAATGCTTGGATTACTCTCCCACTTGAGGTCATGCTTTTCAACTGTGAAATGCTTATAATGTTGAATGCTACAACTGAGAAGTGGACAGTAATATACTTACATGGTAAATTTAGCACAGAAAAAATATAAACATTTTAAAATATTTTCAAAATCAAATTTTATTTTTATTAAAATCTTTATTTAGGTAATAAATTGCTAAACTAATAAGAAAAATTATATATTATAACTATAAAATTTGTATAATTTATATAATGCTCAATCAAAATAGACAATATATATCCTGACGACTAAGAAAGGAGTACAATGCTTAGTTTTACTTACAATTTTATGTCATGCATGATTGATTAGGTATTTCTATATCATGCTATGATTTCCTAAACTTTTCATGCATGGAAAATAACTTTTCAGTATAAGGAAAATTATGACATTCAATTCTCCCTAATACCTAGAAGCTGGCAAAAGGGGAAAAAACATCTAGGAGGAGAAGCCGACTTTTCAGGTGGAACTAAATTCCTAGGTGGTTCCAGTTTTGCATTGGGCTACATTTAAAGACTTCAAGTCTATTATTTCAAAACAGGCTTCATACCCACTCTACATGGCACATTTACATCTTGAATTTAGCTAATTTATTCCATTATACTCCTCTTTTCCCTGGACAGTTTCACCTGCCATGTTTTAATTTTAAACAGAATTGTAAAATGCTGTATTTTATTTCCAAGATGGGAATTTTAGCTCTTAAAATTCTATGTTAACATTACTTGGAAATCATTTTGAATAATTTTCATAAACCTTTCACTTTAATGTCTTTTCCATTGAAGTGAAGTCAATAAATAAATGCATGCCAAAACATAGAGGGACACCTGTCACTAGTATTTTCAAATACTAGTAATTATTTTCTATAAATCATTTCTACTCTTAGCTGCAAAAGTGAAAAACCTCCATTCATGTGACTATTTATGAAATGTTTTTTAAAAAATGAGGGGTATTGGGTTCATAAGAATAATCTAATATTGTTATAAATATTGTTTCTTGGCTCATGAACTGAAATGTAACATTTATATTGGGAATAGAGATTAGGAAGTCAAAACTGTTTTCAGAGATCTTGTTGAACCACTGATAGGTTTATGGTCTCTCAGTGAAGTAAAAGGTTGAATCAGACCAATGTCTACAGAGAGAGATGGAAAGATTTGAGGGTAGAATAGATAGATGGTTTATGGCTTATATGGAAACAGGGTAAACATACATTTCATTTTGGAGGGGACTATCACTGAGAATTCTGTGTTTAAAGAAAGGAAGTCAGTGGGGGTAAGGGTAATGTGAGGTTGGAGTGACAGACTGTTAGAGATTGGTTCTAAAGCTTTTATATCAGTCAGGAATCTGCATGCCCAAATACTAAAAATCCTTGTCCCTAATTGGTTTTTGATCAACAATTAAAGATGCCAGAAGAATGGATACAGAAAATGTGGTTCAATGGAGTACTACTTGGCTATTAAGAACGAGGACATCCTGAGTTTTGCATGCAAATGGATGGATCTACCAAATATCATCTTGAGTGAGGTAACTCAGATCCAAAAGGACGTGCATGGTATGTAGTCACTAATAGTTGATATTAGCCAAAAATCAATAAATAAAATAATAAAAAAGTACAGAATACCCAAGGCAGAGTCCACACAACTCAAAAAGTTCAATAAGCTGACGGGCCCAACTTAGGACACCTCTGTCCCACTTGGGAGGGAGAAGAAAGCAATCACAAGTGGGGAGGAAGGGACTTGGGAGGGAAAGTCAATGGCGTGTTGGGGTGGTGAGGGGAACCTGCTTGGTACTGAGTAAGAGAAAGGGATTGAAGCCATGAGAGCCAACAGAAAGAATGGAAACAGGAAACTTTGGGAGGTAGGAGGTTTAGGGGACCCACCAGAATGCACCAGAGACCTGAGAGGTGAGAGACTCTCAGAACTCTAAGGGAGGGACCTTAAATGAAATGCCCTACAGTAGGGAGAGGAAACTTATAGAGCCCACCTCCAACAGGAAGACAGGGCATCAAATGAGGGAGGGGGCCATCCCATAGTCACAACTCTGACCCATAATTTTTCCTCTCTGAAAGAATTACAGGGATGGAAATGGAGAGGAGCCTGAGAAAAAGAAGGTCCAAAGACAGGATCCAGCTCAAGGGAGGTCCCAAGGCCTTACAATATTACTAAGGCTATAGAGTAGTTACAAAAAAATAGGTGGGGAACCTAGCATGACTGCACTCTGGAAGACCCAACAAGCAGCTGAAACTGTCAGATGCAGATATTTGAACCCAATCAATGGACAGAAGCTGCTGACTCCTGTGGTTGAATTAGGGGAAGGCTGGAAGAAGCTGAGGAGGTGGGTAACCCTGTAGGAGAACCAGCAGTCTCAATTTACCTGGACCCCAGAGATCTCTCAAACACTAAACCACCAACCAGGCAGCCTACACCAGCTGATATGAGACCCCCACCACATATACAGTAGAGGACTGCCGGGTCTGGGTTCAGTCAGAGACTCAAGAGACTGGAGGACTTAGGGAGTTTAGAGGTCTGGTTGGGTGGGTGGGTGGTGGTAGGGACATTCTTGTGGAAACAGAGGGGTAGGGAGGAGATATGGGATGTGGAACAGTCAGAAGGTGGACCAATGGGTGGAGGGAATAAAATCTGGAGTGTAAGTAATAAATAAATAACACAAAAAAGATGCCAGTGACCCATGTCTGAGCAGAAGAAGATGAGGGGAGACTCATAGAGGACTCAGGGGGAAAGAGGAAGAGGATTGCCAGGATGCAGTGGGAGATAGAAGGAGAGAGATGCAGGAGAGATAGCCAATTAGTTATGTGCAGTTCAGGTATGTGACCACTGACTACTTCCCAGATTGGGCCTGGGGTAGCAGGGGAAGGTTTAGGAATACCCAGTCTTTGAGGTAGCCAAGGCATTTTCAAAATAAGCTAATGTGTGTGTGTGTGTGTGTGTGTGTGTGTGTGTGTGT
>JADRCC010187142.1:2721-15657 GCA_019843855.1 Hylomyscus alleni
ACCCCCAATCACATAATGGCCCCAAAGTAAACCCCCAATCACATAATTTCTTATTTGCAGAGTGGAGTCCCAGGACAGCTAGGGACACAGTGGCTTCCACGAGGGCAAAGAGTTTTTCTGCCCTTGTCAGAGCTGCTACCTGCCTGGAACTTATATTCCAGGATCCAGGCTGTGCCCTGGATGGCTGATGCCCAGCAGTCAGGCACAGGGCTGGTTTTGTGGGCTATTTTCCAACCAGGCGGGACAGGCTCTGTGGCTTTAGAAGAGCTATTTAAGCCTGTCTCGGGACTGAGGGCATTGGGCCGTGGTACCAGCCTGGGCAGTCCTAGTACCTCCATCCACAGAGATCAGTCCTGTTCCGGAATGTGTGGGAAGCAGAGTGGGCCTCTACAGAGACAAGGCCAGAATCCCTCAAGGAAACTTCACTGGACCCCAAGGAGAGGAGTGCCCTGGGGGTTTAGACTAGCATTTCAAAGTAAGGAAACGGGGTGGGGGACTTGGTAAAAAACATCAAGAAATGCCACGACAGCCAGCCAGTAAGGTGGCTCAGTCAAAGGTGCTCCTGTCAAACCTGACCCCCTGAACTCGGCCCTCAAGACCCACTTAGTAAAAAAAGAGACCTGACTTCCACAAGCTGCTCTCCAGCCCTCTCCACAAGCACACTGTGGCATGCATCCACCCCCAGTGAATAAATAAACACTTTAAAGTTAATATCCAATATCAGATAGGTCGTTACATAAAATAAAGCCTAGACTCTAAAAACTTACTACACAAAACTGACTGACGCAAGACAGCCCACCAATAACTTAAACATTAGCTCTACGTCCAAAGGTACTAGCTATGTATGGAATTAAGTTACCTCCAGTTCTGCCAGTGTCCTCTTCAGAGCATAGCTATGGAAGAGCTTAAAGTGAGCTACCCACAGGGCTCCCTTCCCGGCAGAAAAAATGAAGTCTCTTCAAGGCCAGCCAGACACCCCTCGCAGACGTGTCTGGAGAAGACGCACCAAAGTCTCCAGAGGTCAGAAAAGGGGTTTCAGAAGATCACAGGAGCACGCTGTGAAAACCACTTTAGAGCTAGAAACACACACACACACCAACAAAAGAATGAGACAGGACCCCAAAACAGTTTGAGGTGCACTGTGGGTTTCCTCTGACAGGAAAGGAAATGCAGAGAGACGAGGCCACAGGCAGGCAAAGCTCGCTGAAAAATCAGCTGATGTCTCTGGGAGATAGCTTACCCCCATCCCCTCCGTTCTAGCGCTGACCCAGCTTGCAGAAACTCCTGACAAGAGGAATATGGCCGCCACTGCTCGGCAGGAACTGAAATTATCCTGTCGTGAGAGACACATGTGAAGGACGCACCGTCCTTTCCTGTTCCATGAACAGCCGGACATGCTTCATAGATTTACTATGAAAACTGAGGGCCCATGTAAAAATAAATTACAAGATCAGAAAACTGTGGTGTGTTCAGGAATCCTCATATTGCCCCTGGCAGGAGAGGACAAGAAAGGTGGTTGTGAAATGGCCTGGGGCCACCACTAAGCTGGCTTCACCCTAGCACCTGCATTTTGGGTTTTGATTATCTTTTTTTTTTTTTTTTTTTTACATTGTATTTATTTAGTGTATGAGTGCTCTGCTGCATATACATCTGCCTGCCTGAAGAGGGCATCAGATCCCCCTATAGATGGCTGTGAGCCACCATGTAGTTGCTAGGAATTGAACTCATGACCTCTGGAAGAGCAACCAGTGCTCTTAGCCATTGAGTCATCTCACCAGCCCCAGGGCTTTGATTATCTTAAGAGAAGACTTCAATGTAGACCAGGCTGGCCTAAAACACCTGACCTGCCACTTCCTCAGCTTCCCAGGTGCTGGAATTACAGCTTTGTGCCACCAGGCCTGGCTTTAAAACTACATTTCAAAAGAACTGACCTTCAAACCTTCCTGGTCTGGGGAGTGAGCTGTCTCCCATCCCCACACACACTCTCACTGAGTCATCTCCTCGTGCTCTGACAGAATCTTCTGGAGCATGCAGATGAACACTGTCTTCCAGGCTGTGGGATCCAACAGTCACAAACATTTATAATTCTTTAAAAAGAGACGGACAGAGACACAGACACAGAGATAGAGAAAGCAAGGACCAGCAAGATGGCTCAGAGAGCTTCCGCCCACATGGTGGAGAAAGAGAACTGACTCTTGCAAGTTGTCCTTTGACCTCCTTACCAAAGCAAGCCATAATGTAAGCGTGCCTTGTCCCTCACAAAATTAATTGTTTGTTTGTTTGTTTGTTTGTTTGTTTAAAGAAAGTCTGGCCTTGTAATATCTATTTGGTGGTCTTGGGCAGCTGAGTGGCCACACTAGTCAAGTCAGGTGATCCTGAAAAAACCTAGTTGCCATAGGATGAAATAAAGCTGGGAGCTTTGTGGAGGAAATAAAGGAGTGTCCGGCTGTCCCTTTCCTCCCGCACCCCCCTTTAACTCTGTCATTAAGAACGTTCAGTTGTTCATCCAGACTCCCCTCACCCCAGCATTCACAAGGAGCCTGGGATGGCTGTTCCCACCATCTCAGAAAGACTTCTCTATCTCTATCCTCAGTTCCAAACCTCGACTTCAGCATCCTTGTATAAACTGACCAGGACCTGACCATCTCAAATCTTTTGTTTGTTGGTTGGTTGGTTTGAAGACAGGGCCTCACTATGTTGCACTAGCTGGCCTGAAACTCACATTAGCCCCTGTCAAATGCTGAGCTTAAGGGGTGTCACTATGCCTAAGTCCAAACCTATTTTTTTTAAAGATTTATTTATTTTATGTATGTGAGTACATTGTTGCTGTATTCAGACACATCAGAAGAGGGCATCAGATCCCATTACAGATGATTGTGAGCCACCATGTGGTTGCTGGGAATTGAACTCAGGACCTCTGAAAGAGCAGTCGGTGCTCCTAACCACTGAGCCATCTCTCCAGCCCCCCAAGCCTATTTTTTAAAGGTGGGAAATGGAGCACAGAGCTTGGGGGTAATTGCAAGGCCAGCTCCAGGTCCTGCTGTTTTCGGGAGAGCCCAGAGCAGTGGTTCTCAACCTGTGGGGTCATGACACTTTGGGGAGTAGAATAACCCTTTCACACCTAAGACCATCAGAAAACACTGATATTTACATTGTGATTCAAAAAACTGTAAAATTGTAATTATGAAGTAGCAAAAAAAATAATTTTATGATTGGGGGTCACGAGGACGTGAGTTTGTAACAATAAGAAGGTCTAGAGAGTCATGCTTGGCACAGTGTCCCTGCGGTGGCTGCCTTGAATAAATGTCTTGCCAGGTTTGAACCTAGGCTCTGTGTTAGCTTGCTGTAGAGGGGTCTGTGGGCTAGGGAACCAAGTCTCAGCTGCAGACAAGCAAAAACAGAACTAGAGTCTGGAGCAGCTGGGAGAATATCCCTAGCCTATACCGACCCAGCACTCAGCATCCCCACGTCCCCTGTAGCAGGGCCTCGATGATCTGCTTTGGGGAAGATGATAGCTTCAGTGATACACAGGACAGGATGGGACACACAGATTGACAGCCATCTGTGGCCTGCAGGACGATGGCCACAGACATAGGCTCCACCCGAACCTGCTACAGAGAAGGGTCTCTCAGGCTTGTTTTCATTAACACAGCTCCAGCATCCCAGGCAGAATAATTAAATCATATGCAAATCAATTCATTAATTTAAATATAATTTAATTTCTGCCTAACAAGAGAAACTACAATTAAGAACTGAGATTTTGCTGGGCAGAGGTGAATTTGAGGGCTACACACCATTGCGATAGTTAGGACTTTGTTTTCACATGGTCACCCTTTGTCACTCCCCTAGCGTGCTCAAGGCCAGCATGGTCCCTTAGCCAGAGAGGGTTCTTGCTGTCACACACGGAAGCCTCCCCATCTGCCCAGCCCCTTCCCACCAAAGCCAGGCCCTCCCAGGCCAGTTTACAGCCCACCTGTGGTGACAGGGGCTGCAGAGCATTCCTACCCACTGCTCTGGGGACAAGCACAACTGAGCTGGCTGGCGTCTGCTTCCACCCTGTCACTGAGTCACCCTGTGTCACAGCCAGACCCTCCAGAACCACGCCTTGGGCGTCCACCAGTCAAAATACTGTGTGCTCAACCCAAGAAGCAAGGGGTGCCAGGTGGCACTGGACACTGCCGTTTATTTTGTGCGCATGCATATCTGTGCACACCTGTGTGTGCCTGTGCCCATGGGTTAGGTGTTGTCAGGTGTCTACCTTAGCCAGTCTCCCAGTGCCGTACATTATAGGCATGCCTGGCTTTTATATAGACTCTGGGGATCCGAACTCAAGCCCTCATTTTCATGCAGCAAGCACTTTGCTAACTGCTTGTTACTGGACATTTACTTGGAGTATCAGTATTCTGGCTCGACCAAATCTATTGCAGTACTCATCTCTCATGGACCCACCCCACTCCTGGATTTACCAATACACTAAGATGGAGTATTCGTCTGGGCAGTGGTGGCGTATGCCTTTAATCCTAGCACTAGGGAGGCAGAGGCAGGCAGATCTCTGAGTTCGAAGCCAGCCTGGCCTACAGGGTGCATTCCAGGACACTCAGTCTCAAACAACAACAAGAAGAAACCTAAAAAATAAATTAAGGCGGGGGTGGGGGGGATGGCATTCGGGCTGTGACTGCTAAGGCCCTGGTTTCCACCTCTAAACACAGAACAAAACAAAATACCAGGATAAATCTAGCCTCTCACTACTTAACTAATTCACCGCTTCATGTGACTCACAGAGACAAGGCTATTACGATCATGGTCATCCCAACTCACACCTGAACAAATGTCTCCGAGAGGTTAAGCTGCTTCTCACAAGTGGCAGGTTGAGAGGCTGGGGCCTGAGCCACATCCATGGACTCCAGAGCTCTTCACACCTTACCAACGCTCCTCCAGGCTGGAGAAGCACCAGCAGCGGCGGCAGCCTGATTTGCACAGGTTACTCCCACACCAAACTCACAAGAAAATAAGTGCAGGCAACAGCCCAAGTCTGACTGGCAAGGGACCACTGCGTTCTCTGACACTGTAACACACAACACTTACTTTTAGTAAAGAAAGTTTTTTGTATGGTAAAATAAGACTTCTACACACTCATATATGATATAAAAATTCATTGACAAGTACAGATTTCAACTATTTTATTTTATTTTTTATTTTACCAAAAACTATCTGCCTCTTCCAAAACAGGGTTCCATATTGGCTGACGGTGGAGAGATAGATGCAAACTTCACAGGGCTGGCACCTCTCCAGCACCTCCAGAGATGAAAAGATAAAGGATCTGGGGCCCCTCATCTCTGAGGAGAGAACACAGGTAGGTAATGCTACTAAAGAGGAAAACACCCAAAATCCTGGGAAGGAGCCACACTATCGGGCCCAGTGATCTTTAGTGTTCTGAATTAAGATCAGCGAATGTCAGGTTATAGAGAGACACTCCGTGTTCAGTCAGATTTGTTTCTAAGGAGTTGTTCCAACAACTCAAGAATTCTCTGAGAGTCCAGGAGAGTCAGTTATTTCCAGCCCTGCCCAAAAACCCTAAGTTTTCCTCCAGGCCTGGGCCCACAGCAGGCCTTCCTTCCATGTGGATTGAAGCAGCCTAGCTGTCCTGACAGAGTTCAGCCTGAGCTCCAACTTATAGCTAAAGAGAAGGCTGCCAAAGGCCAATAGACCACCAGGCCACCAGGCTCCCAGCCACGGCTTGTAATGATCCTAAAAATTATTCCGCTCTGGAGAGTCCAGACACAAAAGGCTTCCTTCCACTCCTATTGATGCCAAATGCCCAGTACAGGAAAGTCCACAGACATAGAAAGCAAACTGACTGTGACCAGGGACTGGAGGATGGCACAAGAGGGAGGCAGGAGCTGTTTTAGAGGTGATGAGATGATCTGAAACTAGACAGAAGTGACAGTTACACAACACCATGAAGCTATGAAGAGCTGCCTGCTGTTGACTTTAAATAGTTAACTCTGCTAGGCATGCTAGCATATGCCTGTGACCTCTACTCAGACAGTAGAGACAAGAGGATCAAAAATTCAAAGCCAGGTTGGGCTACACAGTGAGTCTCGGTTGCAAAAACAGTTCCTAAGGGAACTGTTGGACAAATGGCTCTGTCCATCTGTAAGTTCACTTCCACGTAAGCATGAGGCCCCGAGTTCTGATCCCCAGCACCCACATACAAATGCAGCTGTGGTGCAGGTATCTGGAACCCCAGCACTGAGCAGGTGAAGAAAGGGGTAACCCCAGAGCCTAGTCAGCTGGCAGACCCTGCCACAAGCTAAAGTGGAGAGAAATCGAGGCCACCCAGCATCACCACATATGCACAATGAGGTCTCATCTTAGAAAACTTAGTTCTATATGGCTCTGATGGGTCAGAGAAGTACACGGCGAAGCTCCCTTGAGGAGCAGCACCAGTGTCTTACCTGCTGTGACTGTCTTAGAGAGGCCCCACACCCAAACTTTTAGGGGTGTTTTACTTTCTTCTGAGCACCTCTCTTTTCTCCTAGCCCTTGTGCTTAAGCATACATCAAAATATCTTTACTAAAATCTCCAACCCTGAAGGGAGGGGCATGAAGACATTGCCAGAACTTTCTACATACAATTTAATATTCAAGCTTGCAAATTGGCCCTTAGCCCTTCCAAGGACCGAAGACCTGAAAGCAACCAGTGACCACCCACACCACACCCTAACTAGAATGACCGAGGTCCGGTCTTTCAAAGACCACGCTCTTGTCTCATCTCTGTCACCACTGCAAAGATCTGCACTGGCAGTCTTGCTTACATGTCCCCAAGCAGGCTTTGTCTCCGTAGGCCTCCCTCTGATGACTGCCAGGGTCCACCAGAGAGGCAAGTGCACAGAGCACACAGGACAGGCAGGAGCCCTAACTCAGCTGCCAGAGTCCCTAGCTCTTCGCTGTAGCTGTCCAAGGCACTTTCTCATTACCTGCCCTCCTGACTACCTGTGGGTTCTGTAAGAGCAAGAACAGAAATGTGTTAACAGCACCTGAGCAGCTATAAGCATGGCCAAATGTTATGGTGACTCATGGGTGAGCCACTGCTCCACCCTGCCTAAGACAGAAGGTTTCCCTGAGGAAGGAACACTGTGAGTACAAAACCCAGGAAAGTCCCAAGCAACGTAGAACAAGATGGTCCCAGTAGTACTGAGAAAACACTTGCGGAGAACAGTATCCATGTTTAAATGCCACATAAGACCCATCTCAAGATTTGGAAGTATAGAGTTAGGTGTAGTTGATGTAAGCCTGTAATTCCCAAGGAGGCTGGACAGGGGGGTCACGGCCAGGCTGGGTTATATAAACCCTCTCAAAAAGGGGGTGCATTAGGGCGATAGGTCAGTTGGTGATATATTTGTCTTGAAAGCACAAAGACCTGAGTCTGACCCCCAAAACCCATATTTTAAAAAGAGCTAGGCATAGTACTCCATGGCTATGATCAAAGCACCTGAAGGAGAGACAGGCAACTCTCTGGGGCTCACTTGGCAGCCATCCTTGCCTACTGGGCAACCTCTAGGTCAGTAAGGTGGAACTCCCGAGGAACTACAACCAAGGCTGACGTCTGTCCTCCTCACACAGACGCAATGGGTCATCTGGAAACAAAAGCCCTGACTTAGAATCTAAGGGGAGGAAGTCTGTCGGTCAGGGGAAGTTGCTGACGCAATGACAAGTGTTCATGTGGCACCTTCACACTTCCGTTCAGATGTGAGGCTCTAGTGAGAGCTGGGCAGAGTGGCTGGCCATCTTCCGGACTAAGGTTGCAGCCAGCCCTTTGCTACCTCCAGATTCCTGAGGGTGAAATATGGCTCAGCAGGGTGCCCTGGAATGTCCAGGCAGGAGGTCAAGCAAGCCACGATGTGGGTGGACAACACTGAACAGGGAAATGTGGAGGCGGTAGAGCATGTTGAAACCAGAGAGAGGAAGATAAAATGCCAGTCTAGCAGGCTCATGGCCTATTCATTTTGTAATCGCTGGTGAATGCTCATGGTGGCGCAAGTTCCCAGGTCTGTGGAAGGGGCTTCTTCCCAGGGGGTGCATTAGGGAGATGGGGTAAGGACAAGGTGTAAGACAGGAAGGGAAAGGCACCATCCTTCCTCTCTGTCGCGAGGGTCAAAGGGACAAAGACAGGTTGAAAGGAACTAGAGGGCAGACAGGGACTCCTGAACCTCCAAATGTCCTGTAGGCTAAAGGCTTTCAGTATGTCCCAGTGTCACCAGAACCAACAGCCAGGTTCTGAGCCCCACAGGGAGATTCACTCAACAGCGGACTCATGAGTGGGCCCCTCTGGCACCTCCCTACGTGGCTCAGAAAGACCTGCCATTCTGAACCAACCCTGCCTTCTCCTGGGGCAGAAGTAAATTCTGCAGCTTTCACTTGGTTTACCCCAAGATGCTACACATCCTAAAAGCCCTTCTAAAGGAAGGCAAGTCAGAGCGTACACTAACCCTGGAAAATGTGCAGGGAGAAGCCACAGGCCAAGGTAGAGCCCCTCCCCCAGTCCAAATGACCCCTACTAGAACAAAGCCAAGATGGCAGCTTCACCTTGGCCCAAGGACACACCTGAGGATGTGTCTCATTCCCTGCCATCCCTTATTGTATGTTATTTTATGGTTGTTTTCAGGCAGGGCTTCACACTCGCTATAAAGCTGAGGATAGCCATAGACTTCTGACGCTCCTTGCTCTTCACCTCTCTACTACTGGAATTCCAGGCCTGAGGCACCATCGCTGGGTTATGTTGTGCTGGGGACTGAATGGGCTTTGTGCTTGCCAGGCAAGCACTCTACCAACTGAACTACGGTCTCATCCCCTCTGACTCCATTCTAAGCTGTGAGCTGGCTCCCCTCTGTGTAATTGAGGCCTGTAAGCTCCCAGAGGGCTTCTGGTACAAAGGCCCCTGCCTTCCAGGCAGCCCTCTGCCCAGGCCTCACAGGGGCCTCACCTCTTTGCCATCACAGTGAAGTCTACTCCTTGGCCCTGCTGCCTCTCTCTCTCTCACAGGTGCACCCCCTCTCACAGGCGCACCCTCTCTCACAGGCGCACCCCCTCTCACAGGTGCACCCCCTCTCACAGGTGCACCCTCTCTCACAGGTGCACCCTCTCTCACAGGTGCACCCTCTCTCACAGGCGCACCCTCTCTCACAGGTGCACCTTCTGCACAAGGCCTCTTCCTTCCCTGGCCACAGCCCCTTCCTAGTTTCTGTTTTCCTCAGGTTCTGAGCACAGCTTGAGGACCACATCTTCCTGGTAAGATAATACCACCCTGACTTGTGGTTTCTTTCCACAATGGGTCGCCAATAACTCAGAGTTCCCTCATTCCTCAACTGAGACCCTACGAACAGAGCACAGGCCTTTTCCCTGTCATGCCCCGTATGGCCTCGCATTCTAGGCAGGCTTCACCCTCTCAAAACAGGGAGGCTCCGTGAACCCGCTACCACGATGAGAGAGAATTCCACAGCTCCCCACACTCCCAGCATATCTACACCAGAAGAAAAGCTGTCATGTGGAGCACAGCCAGCACATCTCAGAGTGGTAGAGTCCAAACCTTGGCCAATGATCCAGAGAAACCAATCTGCAACAAACAGCAGAGCGAGACAGGACAACTAACCACAATGTGGGACCCTGGACGAGGCAGAAGGACTGATGGCATCCAAATGAGATGTGCAGTTTGGCTGAGGGGCATGCCCGTGCCCAGCCCTCAGTAGTGTGATGCCCTCGTGAGGATTCACAGCAGGCTGCACTGAGCGCTGTCAGTCCGGCTTGTCCTCAAACAGAGCATGAAAACCTGACCCCCAACACTGTGGCTCTGGAAAGCGGGGTCTAAGAACAGATGAATGTATCTAGTGATAAGGGGCGATATGAAAGGCAGGTTATGTCCTTCCTCCTCTACCTCAGGCCTCGGCCATGTGACTTAGCAGAAGGCCCTCCCCCAGACCGTTTGCTAGTGGACTTCCAGCTTCTACAACTGTAAAGTAATTAATTTCTGTTGATTATAAGTTTACCCAGCTCCAGGAGGAAGATGGGGCTCAATGGGTGGAGTTCTAGTTTAACATATATGAAGCCTTATGTCTGATTGCCAGCACTTAAGTAAGGGGAGAGGGAGGCAGGAAGTTCAAGGTCATTGTTCTTAGCTATACAGAGAAGTCAAAGTCAGCCAGAGATTCACAGTGAGATTGTTTTTATAAATAGATAGATAGATAAATAAATTTTGAGACAGAGTTTCTCCGTATAGCCCTGGCTGTCCTAGAACTTGCTCTGTAGATCAGGTTGGCCTCAAACTCAGAGTTCCACCTGCCTCTGCATCAAGTGCTGGGACTAAAGGTGTGCGCCACTGCCTGGCTCTAAAAGTCAAGCATGATGATACCTCTTTAACACCAGTACTCAGGGGCAGAGGCTGGTGGATCTCTGCATTTGAGGCCAGCCCAGTCTACACAGTGTGTTCCAGGATAGCTATAGCCGCATAACAGAGAGACCCTGTCTCAATAACAGTAAACAAAGCAGGGCTAGAGCTGGACTCAGCTGGCAGAATGCTTGGCCAGCATGCAAAGCCCTGAGCTGGACTGTTTTAATTACAGAAATGTCATGTATCCTCTTACTGTAGTAAACACAGGAGGAGGACCCAGGAGGCAGGTGCTGCCCTAGTGGACAGCTGAAATGTACACACCTTTGGAACCAAGTAAAAGCTGGAGGGGGAGAGGCCAGTGGAAGCCAAGACAGGAGAGGAAAATGACTTTTGGGGCACCTCCAAAAGTGAGAAGGGACCCTGAGCTCACCATAGTCAGAGCCAGAGTGCCAGACTAGGGCCTGCTTTCTGGCTGAAAGCTCAGAAAAAACTAAAGCTGTAAAAGCACACGCATGCTCCGAGGCTCTATGGGAGGCAGAAGAAATTCTTAAAGATGTTAAAATCCTATGTGGTTGCTTTTAACCACATCTAGCAAAACAAAGAGAGAAATGACTTAATGGAATTCATAAGTAAAACGGAAGCAGAAAGACAGCTGGAAACCACTCAGCCTGGCCACATAAGGAAATGTAGGGCATCCCTAGAGGAAAGCAAGGGTGTGGCTAGGTGACCACCTGCTGAAGAGACTGGTAAGGAAGGGGTCTGTGACAATGACAGCAGGCAAGCATGTTGGAGATCTCCCAAGAAAGCTGAGACCTCAAGGCCTGGCTCACAGAGGAGTCTAGAAAGCCTCAAGACAACCCCCACCCTCTAGTGAGGAACCACTCAATGTTGCAGGTACTGGAGCAGATACAGGGGTAGAGTAGCACACAGCCTCTTCCACCCGTGCCTCAGAGGAACCAGTATCTAGAGAACCATGATACTACCTAACAGAGACATGGCAGAGGGGATATTGCTATGAGTCCCTGTCAGGTTGATAGCTGGGTGAAGGAGCCATAGGGCGAAGTCACCAAACAGTGAACCCATGAGAGATGCTTCGTAAGAGAACTCGGCCAGGGGGAGTGGGAGGCACAGCTGCCCAGACCTCAGGAGGTGGCACATGGCAGGAGAGAATATTCTGCCAGGTATGGCAGTGCTGGCCTGTAATCTTAGCATTTAAGAAGCAGGTAAGAGGGCCAGGAGTTTAAGGCCATTCTGGACTACACAAGATCCTGTCTTAAAAAAGAGAAAGGGGAATATATATATAAATGTTCTGGTGGTATGTGCCTTTGATCTCTGTAATCTTCATTTTTAAGGGGCAGAGGAAAAATAAAATCACAAGTTCAAAGCCAGCTTGAAACACAACACAGCAAGACCCTGCCTCAAAAAAGAGAAGTTGGGGACAGGTAGAAAGATAGCTAAGGAGTTAAGAGAACTTAACTGCTCTTGCAGAAGACCCAAGTTCAATTCCCAGCACCCACAGGCAGGCGATCAGTACTGCCTGTAACCAGCACTAGGTGAGCCAACACCTCCATACTGGCACCAGAACACACTTGTACATACTTTCATTTAAAACACAGACACACAACTTGAAGCTTGGGAGAGGGTTCAGTCAGTAAAGTGTTCCACAGAAAAGAGTAAGACCTGAGTCTGGCCTGCACCATCCAGTGAGAAACGTCAGCGGGGGAGGGAACATGGGTTCATAATTCCAGAGCTGGGGGACAGGGGAGGTTGGATCCCTGGAGCTCACTGGACAGTTTAGTTAACCTGGATTAAGGGCTACAGGCTCAGTGAGATAGATACCATCTCAAATGCACACGTGCAGATGTCACACTGCCTATCCTGTTGGATTGAGAAGTCAGCTGGGACCTGTCATCCTCTTTTCTCTCTGGACAGGGAAGTCCTCTAGCTGTATGTTTTCCACAGGCTGATAAATCAGAGAATTTGCTGAGTTTGTGTCCCTAAATCTCACTCATATCTGACTCCAGAGACTCTGGACTTGAGACTAGAACTGGGCTGAGCAAGACTTTGACATGACGGGAACAGAATGGATTTCAGACAAGATAAGGCCATGTAAGGCCAGAGCAGAATACTATGTCCTTCCTGGATGTATTTTATAACTGTCCCTCAACACCAAACTCTGCACACCGACTCTGAGAGGACAGCGAAGAAAACCCTCACCAGATGCCAGCACCTTGCAGTTGATCCTCTAGATCCGAAAGGACACGTTTCTATTTATTCTAGCACACCTAGTCTCAAGAATTCTATTACTGTAGTGAAATGCACTAAGGTTACTAAGGAACTTTCTGGGTTAATTTTGCATCTTTTCTGTAAATCTGAAGCTATACTAAATGTTTACTTAGGGTTGGAGAGAGAGCTCAGTAGGTAAAGTGGTCACCTTATGACTATGGGAACTTAAGTTTTAATCTCTGGGGGGCAGGGGGAGCAAGCATAGTGTGGCATTATTCATTTGTAATTACAGAGCTGGAGGTAGGGGTAGGGGTGGGGTGGGGG
>JADRCC010187153.1:2349-14701 GCA_019843855.1 Hylomyscus alleni
GTAAGGTTTTTCTGAGCTCTTCCTTTTGCTGGGTCTTAAGTGGTCAGGGCTCAAGCTCCCTTGACCGAACTCCTGAAAATTTAGCATTGTTTCTCCCAAATAAACCAAATAAAGCCTGAAACTTGTGTAAAAAGAATCGTTCTACTTCCTGACGTATAAAAGACTTTTTTGTTTCAGTGACTGGCTTGTTGCTGCATGTTTTAGTGCCTCCTCTTTTTTAAACCTGTGTGTGTGAGTGTGTGTGTGTGTGTGTGTGTGTGTGTGTGTGTGTGTGTGTGTGTTTTGGATGAGTATATACATGTGGAGGCCAGAAATTGATGTCCAATGTCTTCCCTTACCATTCTCCACCTTAATTTTGAGACAGAATCTTTTTTTTTTCTGAACCTGGAGTGCATACTTTGAAAAAGATTATAGAGGTTATAAAATAATGGGTTGACATTTTCATAAATACATATCATTATGCTTTTCCTTTGCTTTCTCTCTCTGCCCTCTCTTATTCTCCATCTCCCCACTGATCCCCTTCCAGGTCACCTATACTTCCTTACACTCTCTTGTTTCCCTCTGCCCCTCCCTTTTCAATCTCTTCCTCACCCATCATGGTTTGTTTCTCAAAGGAAGAAATTAAATAGCCAATAATTATTTGAAAAATTGTTCAACGTTCTTTGCCATCTGATACACAAATTAAAATTTCCTCGAGATCATATCTCATCCAGTTCAGAGTTATTTTCATCAAGGAAACAGGTGCTGTGATGAGGGCAAGAAAGAGGAACAAACTCCTGGAGGCAATGTAAACTGGTGCAACCATTATTGAATACAGTAAAAACACTTCTCAACAGACCAAAGACAAGGTATATACAAAAAGACTATGTGCACAACAATATATATACTTCACTATATGAAAACTACTTTTGAATTACATTTATTTATATGTATGTCCTTGTGCACATGTGTGCTATAGTGTGAGGGTTTATAATACAACTTATATGAGCCAGTTCTTTCCTATAGTGTGGGTGCCAGAGATCGAACTGTGGTCATCAAGTGTGACAGCAAGTACTATTAAGCACTGTGACACCTGAGAAAGACTATATTTAACATTCAGTTACCTTGTCTATTTATTTTCTAGTCACCCTAAATATCTATGTGCTTAATAAGATATCTCTCATTCTACATATATTTGTATATTAAATAGTTTCTGGTTGTAACTAATATCAATTAATATTCAGTCCTTCCTAGAGGGAATGTGAAGATTCAACTAGTGAAACTATTTGAAAGAATCTATTAAACTATCCTCAGTTTAGCGCTACCAAAGTATTAGAAGGCAATAAGGCGTCTTGATCTTTAGAATGTGACCTGTGGCTAGGATAAAGCACCTAGGTTGAAGTTCACACTCTATTCTCTTTTTAGTTCCGTCAGCCTGGGCACTTCCTTCCTTTTATATTTCAATTCTCTCCACTAGGAAAAGCCAATGAAATAATGCATTTATAACACTTTGACCAGTGTGTGGTAAATACACAATGAAGGCAGCCACCTGTATTAAGATGGATACACGGTGAAGAAATGCAAACCAACTAGGTGGGGCACGCACATCTGTAATCCCAATACCCCAAAGCTGAGGCAGGAAGGTCATGAGTTTCAGTTGAAGCCAAACTGGGCTTTATGGTAAGACACTGACTCCTCCAAATTAAACCAGTTCACACCATCCTGTAAATTCTTTAAATGACTTTTTGTTGTGGTGGGATTAGTAGAAAAACTAAACATGTGCTAACAATAGTCACATGGCAAGTAACCTAAGCTAAAAGTGTATGTACAACTTTCCTGCAGCATCCTTATGGATAGTATGAAGACTTCAGCACTCCCTCATCCTTATAGAATCTAGTGTGTAAAAAACTCACTGCAAAATGTGAATGGGATAAGATAAAAAGAAATGCTCCAATTACCTTTAGTAGAAAAATCCATGTGTGAGACCTGCATATTGATGTTTTCACACTACTTGGCTTATTTTACTTTATGGCCTTTATGAAATATTTTCTAGACTGGAATTTGACTCGCCTTATACAGAAAGTATAAAAGATGAACTCATTTAATTTTTTTCAAAAGTCCCATTTTCTAAACTTTATCCTGGTTGACACGGAAGACACAATACACCTAGGGTAGATTTGTTTTTTTATTTTTATTGTTCTATTCCAAATTGAGGACTCCACTCAATAAAGTACAGATTAGATTGCACTGTAGCATGGTGACATCTTTCTGTGCTGAATATATAGTTTTCACTCTGTAAAAAGTACCGTCTTTACAAGTATACCAGTCCTTCTATAAGTCTTCCAGCTTTTTAAGTCACTTTGGGAGTAAAACTGATGTATTTTAAATAGAGCTAATTAATTCTCTCTGTTCTTTGGTTTGCTTAATTTTACCTCTTGTTTGTTTGGGATTTGGAGATATACATCTTTTGGCAATGATGGTATTTCAACTTCTCTGTAAGAGCATGAGGCATTTATGGCTGAAGGATTGATTTCTTTTAAAACATAAAACTTTCCTTAATCTTCTTTCTTTTACTTAAACTGATCTATGTTCTAGTTCCATTATTTGTAGATGCCCTGACTTAGGTCTTTGATTGGCAGGAACACTTTCATCACTGTCAAATATTCAAAGCTCACCAAAAGCACAAGGTGAATTTAATGAGATTGCTGGATTGACTGAAGTAGGCTTGAAGAGGATCATTTTAAAACACACTTTTTCAAAACGTTATGGCAGTGGTCTCATTTAGGGCTCTTTGTTAATTCACTTTATATCTCTTAAACGCGGATCTCTGAATTCATTAGAAATTGAGGAAAGTTAGTGGGTGTTAAAGCAAGACAGAATCAGTCCTTTTCTTGTCTACAGAACATAGAAGATAACTCACCTAAGTTTTAGATGAATTTCAGACACATTTTGCTGAAAATATCACTTTATTTAAATATAGTACACTTGGGGTTTGGAGTTTTATTTTGAAATTGTATGACACTCTAAACTGTCTTGACTCTAGAGGTTACATTTTTAAATAAATCTTAAATAATGGGTTTAGACTACTCTAGATGTAGATAAATATATATGAAATGACTAAGAAAATGTGACTTAGTTCATGCTGCCAAAGATTTTAGATGTGGCCTGTGTCACCAAGCAAGACTTCCTGTTTGGAAATGATATATTTGTCACTAATTGGAAGTACGATAGGAGTGTGAGGAGAACACTAGTTGCCATGTGAATACATTTGTCTCTTTCTGAGGTTTGTAACACGATCTCACTCTTACAAACTTAGCAACCTGTAAACATTTTGATATAGTGCTCTTAAAATTCTTTATCTGAAGAAATGTTTATCTTTAGCACAAGAACACCTGATTTTTCTCTTTATGTCCCTAATTTTAAAATGTAGTAGTAAGTCATCATAGTACTCATTATACAACTTTTGTGTGGATGAATAGGTGGCTGGATTTTGTGACATAATTATTATCAAACTTACTGACAACACACTGAGTCTTGCAAAACTAACTTTTAAAAATCTGAATAATTAGCTTTTTCTCATCTTATGTTCTTATATGTTTAGAAGATATTTATCTAAATTAAGTCCTTGTTTGAAACTTGTATTTTATATTGAGGCAGGAAATGTAATTTTGCTAAATGGAAACCCCAATGTTTAAGCATAGCACATAACTAAACCCCATAGGAATCAAGAGAATTGCCAAATACCTTCCTACTTCCTGAGTTTTAGTACAGTTAAAACTCACTTGAGACCCTTAAGTCATGGAAAACCTGGAGTAACTGGCCTGGTTCCAGGGGAAAGAAGTCCCAGTGTAGAAAAGCCAGTTTGACAGAGGTGACTTGCAGTTCTGGCCTGAGAAAGCAGTCACACAAAAGAAAGCCACAGCAGGCTGGGCTGAAGGGCCTGGGCTTGCTGGTGGAATGCTGTTTTGTAGCAATCAAAGTAAAACATTTCCATCTTGTTAGCTTTGAGGAGACGCAGTCTAGGCAAAAACCAAACAACAACAAAAAATATTGCAATAGAAAATCATTTTTTTTATGTAGGATGGAAATGAAAATGGACATAAAACTGAAGCAACAACAAAACAACCCTGGCCTACACTGTGCCATGAGTTCTAGTATGCTCTTCAGTTTGTTTATCTGTAGCATGAGGAAGATGAATTTGATTGGTATTTTCACCAGCCCCTCAATAGAGATATAATAGTGCACATTTGATGTAATGTGGTATTGTTACTAATTAAACAATGTTGTAAAATAGCAAGAGTGAGCAGATTTCTTTGCTGAAAGACATATGGGACTCTTGTATATTTTGACTCAATGAGAAAGCTATATGTTATGCCATTTCTTCCAACTATTTAAATCAAGACTCCTTGTTTTTGAGAACAGTGGTCTGTAGTACACCTCCTAACAAATGCTAAACTAAATGATTTTCAAGAGTCTTTCCACTTTTGTCATTTAATGTTTCTGTTCTATGTCCATCAATGTATAAAGTTCCCCAGAATAGTATCATTTCATTCACGTGGAACCTACTAAATCTGAATCATTTTTAATTCTACTCAAAGACTCTGTATTACTAATGAATAAAAATAAATTCAGGACTGTGAACTAGCAAATGATTCCTAAATTGATTGCCACTTCTATGATATATATTTATATTCAGCAATGTGAGCCTATTATAGCCATTACCTGGAATATATTATTTTGTCCATTAGAATTAGCCATGGCCTTGACATTTACTTTGTTTACATTGTATTTTTATTTTATGTGTAGGGGTGATTTGTTTGTATGTATGTTTGTGCATCAAATGAATGCAGTATCTGTCTGTGGAGGCTAGAAAAGGGTGTCAGATCCCGGGACTGGAGTTACAAAAGGTCGTGAGTCACCATGTGGGCCCCAGGAATCGAACCTGTGTCCTATAGAAGAGCAACCAGGGCTCTTAACCACTGAGCCATCCTTCCAGTCTTATTTTTAAAATTATTCCTTTTTATTTTTTAACATACATTAGTCTTCTGCTTGCTTGTATGTCTCTGTGAGGGTATCAGATCTCTTAGAACTGGAGTTATAGACAATTGTGAGCCACCGTGTGGTTGCTGGAATTTAACCTGGGTTCTCTGGAAGAGCAAACAGTCAGTGCTCTTCACCGCTGAGCCATCTCTCCAGCCCTGTCCTTTGTTTTAATATGAATAAACAAGCATTGGCAGAAAACGTTATTCCAATTTTGTGTTTTGAGTATGTACTAGGATAAATTTTATGTGAGTATGTATAGATACGTGACATTAAACTCTCATTTTCCTGGACATTAATGGATGAGTAGTCCACAGACAGAATTAAGAAAGAAAGTTGGCAATGGACAGAAGCTGCTGACCCCTGTGGTTGAATTAGGGAAATGCAAAAAGAAGCTGAGGAGGAGGGCTGCCCTGTAGGCAGACCAGCAGTCTCAATTAACCTGGACCCCCGAGATCTCTCAGACACTGGACCACCAAATAGGCAGCATATACCAGCTGATATGAGGCCCCCAACACATATATAGCAGAAGACTGCCAAGCCTGGGTTCAACCATTGATGACGCACCTAACCCTCAAGAGACTGGAGGCCTCAGGAAGTTTAGAGGTCAGGTATGGTGGGGGGTGAAGACATCCTTGTAGAGATAGGGTTGTGGGGAGAAGGTGTGGGATGTGGAACAGTCGGAGGCTGGATGGTGAGTTGGGCAAATAAAATCTGCAGTGTAAAAAAAAAAACATATTTTCACAAATAAAAAAAGAAATACCATCACTTAATATATTCTTTATAAACTGTACAAATAATTAATGACTAGAATTGTAAAATATATCTATTAAACTGTTGAAATACTGAAAAAAAAGAAAGAAAGAAAGTTGGCCTCCCTGTTTAACCTCTCCCTAATTAAAAGCCTTAAAAAATATAAAAGCCTCATTTTCATGCAGTATTTTATGTGCTCAAAAATTTGTTGTATAAGTTTGGAGTCCAGCTGGGAGTATAGCTCGAAGATAGAGGGCTCTGCTGGGGATAGAGTCCAGCTTCACAAAATAAATAAATAAATCGGCTGTCACATCCCATGTTCCTTCTCGTCTTAACCTAAAGAGGGAGCTCCAACGGGCAGCACAGTCACTTAACTATACAAGAAAAAAAAAGTAAGTGTAGTCTTGCCGCTGTGCCTTAGAAGGTGGAGTGGCTGACAAAGTAAGTGATTGGTGTGATGCTTATGGTGGGAGGAGCTACAGAGTGAAGAAATTGCCTTCTCCAGCAGTCAACTTCCTTCAGATCCTTGCAGCTGGTCAGGTAAGCTGGAGCTTAACATTCCTTCTGGGTGACTGGTGTGCTGATCCCAGGCCGATGGGTCCGTAAGACAGCGCTTCTCCAGCACTTTGGTAAAGGAAGTAAAATGGGTTTCAGAGGGTTTGACTTGATTTAGCTCAGTTCACAGCATAGAACTGTTGCGAAGAAAGTTACCAGATAAAATGTTGAATGTAACATACGTATACTTAGGTGGCTTCTCTAAACTTTGAAGTAAATTAGGACTCTTTTAATTCTATTTGTTAAATTTAACATCCCTAGGTAGGATTCAAAGCCTTAGTGGAGCAAGGAAAGGTACAGGCAGCTGCTGTTCTTTTTGTCCTAGCTTCCTACTTGCAGTGTTAGATGCCGAAGGGGGTGTCCAGATAAAGGAGTGGGCAGTAGTACAAGGAGATCCTACTGCTGGGTAGAGATAGGCACTTTTTCTATTGTTTTGTAACAAAGTCCATGTAGTTGAGTAGCAGTTTGATCACCTGGTTTTAAGTGCATTTTTTTTTTACGCATAATACACTGTTTTCTGTATTTAATGGCATTTGATGTTAATTGCCACAAGACGCTGAAAGCCAGCTTCTCTGAATACTTCCCATCAGAAGTGCTTCTGAATTTGATAACTCGGCACCAATGTGTGTCTTTATCTTGGGAGTTTCGTTTGATTCTTGCTGTTTTTTAAAATAGAGATGATTTGTTCACAACGAGTTGGTTATTGACAAAGTATCCAGTAAATAGTCTATCTAAAATGTTTGAAGATATTCGATTAGAGCAGCGGTAAAAACCGCATGTCTAGTTGGCGGGGAGCGGAGCAGCGGGAGTGGATTCTGGATATGGGTGAGGTCAGCTTGCTTTGCCTCTGGACAAGTCAGTCTCTTACTGTTATTTAGTCTTTCAAACTTTTCAATGAAGAAATTCCAACCTGTGATTTTTCAAAAGTAAAGTATTTTTTTTTAATGGGAACTAAGTTGGGCTTGAGTGGAATATATTTGTTAAGAATTGATATATACAGTAGTCAGTCACAGGAAGGCTCTGCCTGCTGCGATTTTCCTAAAGCTGCATATTTCACCTTTGTAGCTTAGGGGAATTTGACCTACAGCATGCTTAGAGAAATTCTGGGTAAGGGTGGGGCAGCCAGAGAAGCTCTTTGTTGTAAACAGACAACAGACCCTAGGAATACAGAGCTCCACTTAGGCCAGTCCAGGTGCTGATTAGATATGGATCAGTGGCTGGGGTTTTTATTGTCCCTCTTGGTCGTAGAGTGGGGGGTCTACATTCTGGGGCTTTTGAGACTCTTCGGATTAGAACTAGGGGGTCATGTCTGGGTGCCTTATGGATTCATGTCACTTCTCTGGTTCAGTTATACTAAATTACTAGAAGGGTTGGTCATATATTCCTCGGGGTTCATAAACCCTCGTAGCAGAAAACTTAAAGATTATTTTCAAGGCTCAAATGAAATAATAGTTCATTCAACTCAGTCAAAGAAGAGGGATCTCACGAGAGGCAATAGAAAGGGGAGCAAGGAGAAGTTTGAAGTGCAGCCCTCTAGAAAATTGTTCTCCCAAACGTTAGCAAACTTGTGTGGCCACTCTCCACCAGGCACAGATACATCCCTGGGGGGATTCAAAGATGAGAAAGATAGAGGTTTTCTCAGAGAGACTCACAGTCTGGCAGATGAGATAGGCATGCAAACAATTTAATGATGTATTTAGCAATAGGTGTTAGGGCAGCGCTGAGTATATACACTTGGAGGCATAAAGGTAAGATAAGGGGTCGGGGGTGGGAGCAGGCCTCAGGAACAGCCTTTACAGGCACGTAGTCATTTGAACAGACTCCATTTTGGGTAGTGAGAACGAGAAAATTGGCTCTTGTGCTTACTGAGCTGCTTGTGAATTAAGATAAATTCAATCACCCGTCTGGCCTTTACTACCTCCCCCCCCCCCCGCCCCCGTCAGATATGGGTACACAAAATGTTACTTCAAGTCTGGTTCAGCCCTAAAGTATTTCAGTTCTCAGAATCAAATTATCTTAGTGGCATCTTCCAGAACAACAGACAATTGTTGAGCCTAATCCTTCCTTCGTGATTTAGAGGTAACAGCTACTACACTCTCTTGAAGATAGGCAGGAAAATGCTACTTTCTTCCCAGAGTCTTGGCCTATTCGGACTTGATAGCTAGTTTCTTGGAGGCCATGATTGCCCTGAGAAATGTGCCTTTGGGTTGTTTCAGGAAAGCAGGATTCTAACAGTATGAAGAAGGGGATGTTAATTGTACCTCTCAGGAGCATTTTGCTGGTCCATTCCTTGGTTCTTTGTGTTCAGCCTCATTATTTTTGCCTTCGACATATTTTTTTTTAAAACATTTTTTGCCAGATTTCTTACCAGCATCTCAAATTTATAATAAAGGTGGTGATATGCAACACGTTGAGGATACTCATGGTACGATACATCAATACTGATTGATAATACACTATTTGGAGGAGAAAAGTATGTTTATTATCTCGACTAGCTGAGAGACAGAACTGTAAGAGAAAGAAAGTAGAGATTTGCTGGTAACTGCTAATAGCTGAGTAAAACGTACTTGGGGTGGATGCTGACTCAGCTTTTGCTCTTTCAGACATCTCCTAGATTTCAGTAGGTCTGTGATACCGCCAGGACTAGACCGCCTGGTCTCTGGCAGGTATAAATTCTGTATTCACTTGAACATTCTCTGAGAAGCCACGTCTACGAGTGTACATATGTTATAATAGGAGAGCACAGTTCAGGACTTTTTCTTTCATTTACCACATGACCATTAAAAAAGAGAAACTCTTTTTCTTCTTGAACAAATCATCTGTGTGACGTGTTTAACATGTAATTTTTAGCTGCTGATAGTGCAGATCCATAAGGCTATGTCTTTGAAAAGGTAATTCAGGTAAATTTGTATCTGAGAGAGATAATTTTCATCTACCATTCCCCTCCCCATAACTCCAAACATATATGAAGAGGCAAGTTATTCTGCAAACAGCTGTTTTTGTTAAAGAGACAGTAACTGGCAGAAGGTAGTTTTTTCAGCTTCCTAGGGTCCTTTTCTTATTTTGATAGATGGCAGGGCTCTCTTATGAACATAAAAAGTACTTTTCATAGTTTTTTCCCCCACCAAGTGCATAGTATTCTGTTAGCTGACAGACTCTCTCATAACTTCCAAGACTTAGGTAGCATTTGAATCATTACAATGCTACTTTTCTTTCTCCGTTAAAGGCTTGCTATTCACTTGTGAAAAGCCAAAAGGTACAGGGAAAGCAATAGATTGGATTTTGGAGGTTTTTAAAATGCTCTGCAAGTTACTCCTTTATCTGTTATCAACTTTTTGATGCAGCTGTGGTTCACAGATGTCATCAGCCGTTCCCTTGCCCTGCTGCGTTTTGGTGGCATTTTCCCAGACAGTGCGTGGGAAAAGAGGGAACCTGAAGACCCATCAGAGTGGGAGGACTTATTACAGCAAAAACTGCTTCCTTCTAGAATCATTGTGCTAGCTGCTTAACTTAATAACATAATGACGACCAGGTGAGAGTTACATGGTTTTAAGGCCAAAAGTAAGTAGGAAAGGAGGGAAATTGAGGCAAGCCTTAATGAGCTCACTCTTTAAATCCCTTATTTTTTTTTTTTTTTTTAAAAAGTCTCTGTGCATGGTTAAGGGGTGAGGAAAATTGATTTACATGTCTTGGCTAGCCCTGGGTGCTGTTTTTATGATAGTCTCTTAGGACATAGGATGTTGTCACCTAACATTTATGAAGTCCTTCAGAACATGGTCTAATACTTACCTAATGCATGGCAATTCTGACACTCTTGGTCTACATAACAATGTAGACGGCTTGAGACATCATTGAGTTGGCTGTGGAAAATGAGGGGTTGCTTTTTCAGAGCTAAGATTGGTACTCGATTATGGTGGATTCGTTGTGAAAGGGTGTCTTGTGGCCCACTCAGACTGCTTAGTAGTCTCAGGGACTTTCATGATAAGCTTTCTAATCTGTAGTAATTGTTTTTCAAAGGACAGCAACAGTTTTTGGGACAGTCCATATATGCTTTACCAAAGCCATTTTTACCACTATGAATGAAAAACAAGGGTTACCAAATATCAAAAACTACAATTATATCCCCAAAGTATGAAAGCCTGTGACTAAATTTGGAGTTCTTGAAGAATGAATCGTATCTAGAAATTTATTATTATCAAATGTTCTGCATGTAAATACATTGCCCTTAGTTCTGAAGTAAGTTTTAAAAAATATGAGGAAGTCTTAGTGTTCCTTTGTACCAGTGTTATTTCACAGTCGACATGAATATTAAATTACATGATCTCATCTATTGTTTTGATAAAAAATTTCGATTTTGTATTTTATAAGCTTTCTGTGTCATAAACAGCAGTCTCCAGTAAGGTGGTATTGCTATGCATTTGCATTGTTAGAGAATGAAATTATGGATTCTGTCATTCAAAAAAGGATGCTTTATGAATCAAGTAAAATCTCATAACTAACAGGAATCACTTTTTTCTTTTTAATTTCATGATGCCTCATATCATGCTTGGATTTTATAGCCTAACTTGATGTAATTTTTACACTGTAATTTTCCTTTTTGTTTTCTATTTCTGTGTACTATTTTTACTTTGTAAAAATCTCATTAGTTTCTGGAAAAAAAAGAAGTTTAAGGAAAGTTACTACTTGTAAGGGATACTAATAAAGAAATCATAAAGACATGTTCAATTTTTTTTCTCTCTGGGCTTGCATAAAATATGCCAGATATACTGTGCCTCTTTTGTCCCTGTGATCTTTTCTTTTTCTTCTAATACAGTAAGTGTAAATGATGTTAACATTCTGTAATTTTTTGCAAATGCTAAAATCCCAATCAGTTCCTTTTCTTTCCCTTTAAAAAGCACTTTATTGAAATAAATAAATTAATGGAGGTAAAGGCACTCTATTGTTTGGAATTCTGAATATAATAGATGTATTTATATGTCTTTTTCTCTTTTGCAGAGGGATTACAAATCCTATTCCATAACTACCAAATAGCAATTGCCTTAAGTTATCTAGGCTTTGTAGCCCAAGGCAATCCTGCTCAGCAGCTGCCTGAGTTCTTTTCCTGCTGCTATGTAACTGCCCCAAACCATAGAACTGACGCAATGCCCCAGAATGTGTGCCTGCAGCAAGCTGAAAGATAGGCAAAAGTCAGGAGTAAGGTATTTCCACCTGGTTAGAGGGCAAGAGCCCCAAATGCAGCTGCTGATAAAAAGAACCTGAAACTCAGACCAGAGGCCAGAGATAGATGGAGATTTAAGATCTGGACAATTACAGGGCTCCCTGAAACTTTGGGATAATTCCATTTCTCTGGAGAAATGAGATGGGAGAAGAGAACAAGATTTAGGCCTGGGCTTTGGGGAAATCTTTGCTGTTGGGGGTCTGGAAAGAGTAGCAGGAAGGCTGACGTAGAAGCATAAACTATCATGCAGTGGTGGAAGTCACCCAATGCTATGCATCTTCTACACTGGATTTTTGAGCCAAATAACCTAAGTTATGTTGCTGGAGGGTAAAGGGTCTAGGCATTGTAATTCCCATGCCTGTTTTAGTGTTTAAGAGAGATAGTATATGTAAAATTATGTTTGTGGTTTTTGTGGGAAGAGATCCCTGAGATTGTGATTTTAGTGTGGGGGAAGTTTTTCTTATAGTACTTTTCTGTGTTGAAATTATGTAGCTTTTTATAAGCTATTTGTATGAATTCAGGAGAATCAGCTTAATAACATTTCCAAGTCTTAATATGTATAATTTCATCTTTTTCCAGAATTTAAGAACAAAATTTAAAGATATATTTGAAGTGAGGCTATTATTAGATTTGATAATTATTTTAATTTGATTAAAAATAAATATACCAGGGAAAGAAACAGAACAGCACATTATAAGTCTACTTTCAGTTTTTCACACTAGGTTTTAGGTTATACTCTATCTCATGAATATGTGCAATTATCATGCAAGGAAACTATATATATATATATATATATATATATATATA
>JADRCC010187169.1:1114-11154 GCA_019843855.1 Hylomyscus alleni
CCTGAGTTTTTTATTCTAGCCAATCTGACTGGTGTGAGGTGGAATCTCAGAGTTGTTTTGATTTGCATTTCTCTGATGACTAAGGATGTTGAACATTTCTTTAGGTGCTTCTCAGCCATTCGATATTCATTAGTTGAGAATTCTTTGTTTAGCTCTGTACCCCATTTTTTAATAGGGTTATTTAGTTCTCTGGAGTCTAACTTATTGAGTTCTTTGTATACATTGGATATTAGCCCTCTATCAGATATTGGATTGGTAAAGATCTTTTCCCAATCTGTTGGTTGCCGTTTTGTCCTATTGACAGTGTCTTTTGCCTTACAGAAGCTTTGCAACTTTATGAGGTCCCATTTGTTAATTCTTGATCTTAGAGCATAAGCTATTGGCGTCCTCTTCAGGAAATTTTCCCCTGTTCCTATTTCCTCGAGGTTCTTCCCCACTTTCTTTTCTATTAGTTTCAATGTATCTGGTTTGATATGGAGGTCCTTGATCCACTTGGACTTGAGCTTTGTACAAGGAGATAGGAATGGATCGATTTGCATTTTTCTACATGCTGACCGCCAGTTGAGCCAGCACCATCTGTTGAAAATGCTGTCTTTTTTCCATTGTATGGTTTTAGCTCCTTTGTCAAAGATCAAGTGACCATAGGTGCTTGGGTTCATTTCTGGGTCTTCAATTCTGTTCCATTGATCTACCTGCCTATCACTGTACCAATACCATGCAGTTTTTATCACAATTGCTCTATAGTACAGCTTAAGGTCCGGGATGGTGATTCCTCCCGAGGTTCCTTTATTGCTGAGAATAGTTTTGGCTATCCTGGGTTTTTTGTTGTTCCAGATGAATTTGCAGATTGCTCTTTCTAAGTCTGTGAAGAATTGCGTTGGAATTTTGATGGGGATTGCATTGAATCTGTAGATTGCCTTCGGTAAGATGGCCATTTTTACTATATTAATTCTGCCAATCCACGAGCATGGGAGATCTTTCCATCTTCTGAGATCTTCTTCAATTTCCTTCTTCAGAGACTTGAAATTCTTGTCAAACAAATCTTCTACTTGCTTAGTTAGAGTTACACCAAGGTATTTTATATTATTTGTAACAATTGTGAAGGGTGTTGTTTCCCTAATTTCTTTCTCTGCCTGTTTCCTTTGTGTATAGGAAGGCTTCTGATTTGCTTGAGTTAATTTTATATCCAGCTACTTTGCTGAAGTTATTTATCAGGTTTAGGAGCTCTCTGGCGGAATTTTTGGGGTCACTTAAGTATACTATCATATCATCAGCAAATAGTGATAGTTTGACTTCTTCCTTTCCAATTCCTTTTTTCCTTCCCTATTTTCAATTGAACTTTGTAGTGAAATAGTTTTGAAACTCATTTCATTTATATAATACTCTGGAAGGGAGGCAAGAGAGATAGCAGAGATCTAGTCTAGGTGTGCCTCGAACTCACAGAGCTCCATCTGCTTGTTCCCAAAGTCTGAGATTAAAAATTTGTACTGTCACACCAGGCACATTTTTCTTCTTTTAAATTGTGTGCAGTGGTGGCTGTGGAAAGCAGCACACTATTCAAATGATCGGTGATCAGTCTGAATTTTAAATCAGGCTAGGTATAGAGTTGAAACACTTAGCTATTACTTATCTTATAAGCAAGTTGAAACACTTAGCTATCCTACCTTACAACTTAACAAATCTACACTACTGAAAAACAGCAACTCAAGTGAAACACCTGAGGGAAAATTTTTGAAAAATGTTTCATGAGTTTTAGAACCTGAACTGACTATCTATTCCCAGGAAGGCTCTGTATCATCTACCACAGTACTGCAGGATTCACAAAGAATTGTTTTTGTCAGACCCAGATGTCTAGGTTCCAGAGATGGATCCTGTATTACTTCTTACCTTAGCTTGCATCATGAGCTGCATGCAATGTACTAATTCCATCTGTGTTGCTTTTTGGTACAGATCAAGTGAAATTCTGCTTCTTCTATGTCTATTTGAGGTGGTATTTCAGCCAAGTATATAAAATTCTGTCTTTTGAATAATTTGCTTACCAATTTCTACAACTCTTCTAGATAAAACAGAAGCTAGTAAAATAGCTAAATCTTTTTAGGATTGTGTTTTTTGTTTAAAAAATTATCAGGCACTAGACATAAAACTAAAAATCTTTAAATTATTTTTATAGAACTCCAGAAAGTATTTTAAACTATTGCCTTATTAAGTTTACATAAAAGATTTGTGAATAAATTCACTGTTTTACAAAGAAACCCTATTACTCTTTAGGTTAAAAAGACAAAAATAAGTACAGATATTTTAAGACACCTATTTGTGTCATCTATTAATTACACCAAAAAGTCTGTTAGTTTCCTGACTAAAAAAAAAAATGTGGCTTTATGAGCTGAAATTAGGGGCTCACCATGCTAGTGTGCTTGCTGTACTTGCAGGTAACCAGTGTTCTGTTCCCAGCACCTGCGGCAGACAAATCACAGCTGCCTGTAACTCTAGCTGCACAGAAACCCAACGCTGTCCTCTAGCTGTCATGGGTGCTTGCACACATGAACACATACATATACAAATATATACATAAATAAAATAAAGTCTTTTTAAAAAGGAACTAAAATTATGAAGACTGAGGCAAGAAAAGAGCAGTTTGCCATTAGCCTGAGCCACAGAGCAAGAAAATGTCTCAAAACAAGCAATAACAAAAAAACCCTAATATTGGCAGATCATACTCCTAAAATAATTCATGTATAAACTTTTTAAGTTATCCCTGAATTCTATTATTTGACAAACAAAACAAAACTCTGTAGCTTTGAGAAATAAGTTGTCCTTTCAGATTTTTGTTTTGTTTTAAAATTGTGTTTGTATTTCTACAGGACAGACATGCTGAAACAAATGTTCACGACAATGGCTACTTAACTTTTTGAATCAGTAGCAGCTTTCCTGAAAGGATTGCACCCATTTTTGTCTCTGCCAATCAATGAATATATCTACATATGTGTATATACACTCTCCTATGTACTCTTCAGTATTATATATCATGAATTAAAAAAAAAATCCTAATAGTTTTTACCAAACTAATAAATGAGAACTATACTTCCTTGTTTCAATTCTCATATACCTTGTATTTATTTCTGTGTGCACATGTCTATCTTGAGTGTATGAACCTGTGTGTTGGGTATACATGGATGAAGGAAGATCTGAAAAGGGTATGAGAACCCTTGGAGCTACAGTTATGGGTCTTGTGGAATGCCTGCCTTGTTATGTGGGTGTTGGGACCTGAACTCCTCATGATTGCAGAAGTCTTCTACTGCTAAGCCACCTCTTCAGCCCCCTGCCTTTACTTTTAAAAGTCTCAGTCTGAAGAAAATTTCAAGGAATTTTCATATCTCCTCCTTTTTGGCATGTTTGTCTATACTTATGCTGCTTATCACTTAGGTAGTAAGTATTATCATTCTAACAGTCTAAATATTTTTCAACTATTAACTTATTTAATTTTTACTATCATAATTTATACTTGCACTGCAATTACACACACACACAGTTTACAGAGTTAATAAATGGTCAGACCTATATTCCAGCTTAAACAGTCTGACGAGAATACACACTATTAACAACCATCAAGACAAATATCCCTAATTCTAGGCTATTATTACAAAGTTTAAACACTGTTTGCAGGCAGTTGACTGCAAAAATCCAATGCTTAAAGAAGTTATACAGGTTAGCTTCTTTGAATACAGGACTGAAAGCTAAGCTACTCAGAGGAATTCATTACCAGACCAATAAATCCAAAAACCTAACTGAAAAGTACCTACTCTGATGGCAATGAACTGCTCACCACTGATCAATAACTCTTCCAAGCAAGACAACTTTTTAAATGGACTAACTAATAACCTTTATGAAGAGAGTCAGGCTGATAATTCAGTCCACCCTATGTCCTCCCACACATTGACATCTGCAGAGCGCTAAATGAACATCTTATTTCACTATGATTTGTTTTTTATTTGCTCAGTATCAGTTGGCTACAGCATCTTCCTATTTTGTTTGCACTCATTTTTTTCTTCTTTATAAAGCCAAACTAAATAATAAAGGCTGTCTTTCTTTTTAAACACAAAGCAGTTCAGACTTACTTAAGTTAATGGGCACAATATAATTAAAAACATAAACTGGTTTTTAAGTAAGAGGTCTGCTGTTTTAACACTGAAAGATATCCCTCCTAAGATTTTTAACTTTCATAGGAAAACAAGAAGAGAGTTTACCAAAAGTTTTTGGTTCATATTTCACAGTACATTTGAGGAAATTAAAAAATACCACTGGGCCTAAAAAGATAGTTCAGTGGTTAAGATAGAGCATTGCTCTTGGAGAGGACATAGCACACAAGTGGTGCACACACATGCAACCATATGTGTAAAAATTTTTTTAATTTCCTTTTAATTTTGAAATATGGGAAAGTATGTATATGGGGTACAGGTACTTTCATATGACAGAAAAGGACATCAGACCTCCTATACTAGTTAAAGCATTGTGAGCTGCCTGCCATGGGTGCTGACAAGGCAAAATACCTACATACATAAAAGTAAATCTTAAAAATTGGTGTCTTTCACATTATAAAAACCACATACATTTTCTTTTTTATGAGCATTTTCCATCCCCTTTTCTTTTCAATTAGATATTTCCTTTATTTACATTTCAAGTGTTATCCCCTTTCCTGGTTTCCCCTCCCCCCCAAAAAACCCTATTCTTCCCCCACCTCCCATATTTTCTATTTACTCAGCAAACTACCTTATGGTATACCTGGGATAAAAGGTTCATTGAGTGATTTAGTAACTGTAGATCAAGAAACATTTTATGTCATTATTTAGTAATAATCTATAAACAAAATAATCTTCTAGCAAATCAAATTTCAACAAGAATAAAACTAAAGAGGTGATTCTTAAGCCATAGAAACTAGCAAAGAACCATCAGTAGATTTTATAACAAATTTTATAAACATAGGCCAGTAATTTTTGAAAAATGACAAAAATATTTTTGACTATAGCAACTAAATATACTATAAAATACTATGTAGTGTGAGCTATAATTGATGAAAATAAACTACAAAACATTCAACAATAAAAACAATAAGAAGAATTAAATATACAATAATACATGAATAGGGTTCAAAGACAGTCAAAAGAATAGAAGATTACATATTTTTTTCAAATGCAGCATATGTAACTGAAGCCTATGGGCATGTATCAAAAAAATGCTGGGGGGGGGGGTGGCACATGCCTTTAATCCCAGCACTTGGGAGGCAGAGGCAGGCGGATTTCTGAGTTCGAGGCCAGCCTGGTCTACAGAGTGAGTTCCAGGACAGCCAGGGCTACACAGAGAAACCTTGTCTCAAAAAAAACCAAAAAAAATCACAAAGAAAGTGAGACCCAGAGACACAAAGCATTGTGTATGTTTTTTGTAATATTTATTTATTTTATGTATATGAGTACACTGTCGCTGTCTTCAGATACACCAGAGGGCGGCATCGGATGTGAGCCACCATGTGGTTGCTAGGAACTGAACTCAGGACCTCTGGGAGAGCAGTGAGTGCTCTTAAACTGCTGAGCTATCTCTCCAGCCCCGTGTATGTTTTTTTAATTGATTATTTCATTTACTTACATTTCAAATGTCATCCTTCTTGATATCCCCTCTGCAACCTCCCTCATCCCCCCTCCCCTTTGCCTCTAAGAGGGTACTCCTCCACCCACCCACCCACCACCACCTCACCCCTTTAGCATCCCCCTTCACTGGGACAGCAAGTCTCCACAGGACCAAGCACCTCCCTTCCACTGATGCCAGATTAGGCAATCCTTTGCTACAAATTCAGCTGGAGCCATGGGTCCCTTCATGTATACTCTTTGGTTGGTGGTTTAGTCCCTGAGAGCTCTCTGAGGGGTCTGCTTAGTTGATATTGTTGTTCTTCCTACAGGGTTGCAATCCCCTTCAGCTCCTTCTATCCTTCCTTAGTTCTTCCATTGGGTCCCCAAGCTCAGTTCTATGGTTGGCTGTGAATATCTGCATATGTCTTACGCAGGTGCTGGCAGAGCCTCTCAGAGGACAGTCCTCCTGGGCTCCTGTCTGCAAGTAGTTCCAGCAGATACCAAATCCTGACACTATTGCTGATTCCACTTTATTTCTTAAGATGAAATCGCAGAAAGTGCTTGATAAATTTGCCAATAATAAAAAATTTAAAAATGGCTACAGAATATTATGCTTGAAAGAAATTTCTGTAGGCTATAAACTGGCTGATTTGTGACAAAAACCCAGTCTGTTATGGCAGTGCTAGTATTGGTCACAGTCTTGCTCTATGTGTGAAGTGATGATAATCTCAGAGACAACCAAAAAACCTGGGAGACACTTAACTCATATAATCAGAAAATCCCATTCACACGGTTAATAATGAATAACTCAAGCAGGGCAAACTGACGTTATTCTAGGAAACTAGTGCCCAAATATTAGGACAGGGAATTTCTTTTTTTCTCTTTTTTTTTCTTTCCTAGACAGGGTTTCTCTGTGCAGCCCTGGCTGTCCTGGAACTCTGTAGATCAGGCTGGCCTCAAACTCAGAAATCCGCCTGCCTCTGCCTCCCAAGTGCTGGGATTAAAAGCGTGTGCCACCACTGCCCAGCTCTTTCCATTTTTTTTTTTAAATCACAAATTATATGCATGCAGATGTGAAAATGCTGCACTCTCTAATTCTGCATAGGTAGTCTGTGAAGGGCTAGTGACTATAGCATTCAAATACACAAGTATACATGCCAAGTAACAATTAGATAAAGCTAGGGATTACATTATTTGACACAAATTGAGATTCTCAATTTAGCTGTTTCTTAAACCAAAGCTAAGCTGTGAGATACAACTGCATTTTTTCCTTACACTAGTCTGAGTTGTATTTCATAACATGCAATAAAATACCGCTAGGGTTTCAAATTAAATATTAAAGACAATAAAAAATTCAAGGAAATGGCATTCTTGGAGTTAGAGAAATGGCTCCACAGTTAAGAGCAGTCATTTCTCTTAGAAAAGACCTGGATGGATTCCTAACACCTACAAGGCAGCTCATAATTAGTTGTTAACTCCAGTTCTAGAGATACAATGCCCTCTTCTGACCTCTGTGGGCACGGTACAGACATGGTACATTTAAAATACACACAGACGGGCTGGTGAGATGGCTCAGCAGGTAAGAGCACCGACTGCTCTTCCAAGGGTTGTGAGTTCAAATCCCAGCAACCACATGGTGGCTCATAACCATCCGTAATGAGATCTGATGCCCTCCTCTGGTGCGTCTGAAGACAGCTACATATGTACTTACATATAAAATACACACAGACAAAACACACATAAAATAAAAGGTAAAGAAAGAAAATGGCACTCTGAAATACTGGGCAAAGTATAAACTAATTCAAGCTTTCTCCAAGGTAAATAATAATATTAAAAATACTCAAAAATGACATGGTTTTAACCCAGTGATTCCACTTCTTAGAGTTAAGAAACATGAATTAAAGGCTCTTATTAATCTTGCCTGTGTTAATAACAGGGAGCTTTAGATTTACTTTAAATATGCCAATAGGAGAACATTTCTACAATGTAATGCCATTTATGCCATTTACTAAGCCTTTCAAACAGCACTATTTATTGGCAATATTTAAATGTTTACAACATACACCAAGGCAAACATTTTTAGTTAGACCTTTAATAATTCCCTGTTAAATCACATCCTATACTATGGTCTTAGGAAGCATCCAATTTTCTGATGGTTTTTTGAGAATTAGCTTTGCTATAAGGTGAAACTGCTAAGCAGAATGGCTATTCACTCATCACTATTATCTTATTTAACCTCCACTAACCATACACAATTCTAAAGTCATCTCCACTTTTTTATTTTTTTGGTTTTTCGAGACAGGGTTTCTCTGTGTAGTCCTGGCTGTCCTGGAACTCACTCTGTAGACCAGGATGGCCTCGAACTCAGAAATCTGCCTGCCTCTGCCTTCCAAGTGCTGGGATTAAAGGCGTGCCCCACCACCGCCTGGCCCATCTCCACTTTTAACACTGAACAAAATACATATTTTTTTAAAGTAGGTTGAAAACAATAGATTCACTATTATCTCACGTTTTAAACACATTCATGAACAAGGGTCTCTAGGTAGTAAAATAATAGGTGCTCATAATTTCTGTGTATTTGTATACTTCTCAAGTCTTTTCCATCTACCAAAACTTTTAAGTTTCATTAAATATTTTTAAAATGGGTCAAATGATTTTGAATATATCCAGAAAATTTCTACTTAAATGTGAATAATCCAACTCCACTATAACTTTTTAAAAATAATATACCTGCCCCCAATGTCTAGAGTTTTCTATGTTTTCGTGTATGCAGATGCACATGTGTGGTAGTACACGTGTGTGAAGAGGCCAGATAATAAAATCGTATGGTTCCCTAAATACCACCCAACTCTTTTTCCTTTGAGACATGGTCTCTCACTGGCCTGGAACTCATAAGTAGGCTAGACTGACCGACCCAGCAAACATCAAGGATCTTCCTGCCTCTGTTTCCCCACTGCTACTATTACAAGTATGTGCTATACTGTAGCCAGCTTTTAAAAAGGAATTGAATTCAATCTTTCTATCAACACTTAAATAAACTATCTGCCTATTTAAGCTAGTTTTAATTTTAAAATCATAGTATGACTAGGATGACAAATAAGTACAGCCACCTCCATGACTAGTTTAAATGCCTGGAATAGTTTATTGAACAATATCCTGAAGCCAGCCATAAGACCAGTGGGCAAAAATGATGTTGATATCTGCTGTGAATATGGGAGGAGGTAGTTTATGCCAGTCTTGCTACTATTTGTTACTGTTACCCTTACCAAGATATAAGTAAATTTGTGGAGAGGATAGGAAGAGAATTTAGATATCTATGAAGAAAAGTCAAAGAGTTATTACCTTTTAATTTTCTTCTTTTTAGGCAAAGGAAGGGAAAAAAGACAGAAGGAGAAAATACAGGTAAAACAAAGTAAAACAAAGAATTAAAGGGAACCAAAAAAGGCTCAGACCAAGGAGTCAGATGTCTGAAGAAGAGATCCTCAAACTAGACCAGATAATCCAAAGGAGAAACTGAGCTGTTCTGATCTAAAGATCCTGCAGAAAGCAAGAACAATAGCTTGTGGACTTTGCGTGGTGATAGACAATCAATCAAAACAGAAGAAACATTACACCTCGGCAGTTACTCAGGTCATGTGCCTTCATTTTTTGTCTTTAGAGACCCACATTACAGGTCTGAAACACCTAATATTCCAAAGTAGAAATATGGGACTCTAATGGCATTCAAAAGAAGATTTATGTTACTATATACATTTAATAGATTTTAAACAGACTCCATAGATTTTAATGCTTTTTTTCACCATAGGTTATGTTTACCATCTGTAATTTATATTCATTGATAAAAACAAATCGATATCCAACTAAAGGTCATCAATTATGCTTCAAATTAAAACTTCAACATTAAATTCGTTGTAGGACTTGAAAGCTCAAAATTAAAGGAAGTATTTTATATTGGACATTAAATGATATTTATTTGTACTACTTAAAGCACTATGTGCTTTTCAAAAAGATATTCTCAAAATTACATCATATTAATTCAAGAAGAAAGGAAATTCAGTGGATCAAATACTGAATATTGATATTTCTTGGGGGTAAAAACTGTTCAAGAATGTATATGCTTCAGGATAATGCCAATGATACATTACTCTCCCTAAACAATTTTTGTTCTATTTCATGTTTTGATTTTCTGAGACAAGATTACTATATAACCTAGGCTAGCCTCAGACTTGGCAATCCTCTAGCCTCAGCTTCCAGAATGCTGAATCATAGGCTTGTACCACCACTTCCAGCTTCTAAATAGGCTTTTTTGGGTAATAATTTTCAACTTTCTCACATGTATAAGCCAAAGTCTCTTTATCACATAGATAAATTCATAATCATCTCAAAGGCCTTCTAAAATTAAAGGAAGAAATAATTAGGGAA
>JADRCC010187194.1:1240-12685 GCA_019843855.1 Hylomyscus alleni
GTTGCACCAAAATCCAACTTGGTGAACCAATGAGATTTTCGCTGTCACTTACAGGAGAATAGATGAAGGGTTACCTAGGGGAGAATAGGTGGCTCAGAGGTTGATATAAGGCATCTCCCTTGATCTCTCTTCGCCTTGCCTTTGAGACAGGGTTTTTCACTGAGCCTGGAGTGTGTCAATTATACTGGATGGCTAGCAAGCCCTGGGGGATCTTCTACTGTGCTGGGATGTTCCTCAGTGCTGGGATTGCATGCATGGGCCATACATTCTGGGACTTGGACTCGGGTCCTTAGGTTTGAGTGGTGAGCCTTTTCCCAGCGGCACTGGATTCTAGTCCCTCAGCTTCATTCTTCCAGGTGGGACTAATTCCATCATAAACTGAAGCTGCCTCCAGTTGTTCTACATTCCTGTTCCCCTCCCCACACTCCTTTACTGAGAATGTGTTTCCCACAACTACTGGGACGTGAATCCTGATCTTAGGCCCCAGGGAAGCAAAGTGCCCACACCTGAGCCTTTCCTCTGTTTTCAATTAGGAAGCAGTCTTCTTTAAGATTTCTACACTCTACCTGCTGAAATGAATCATGTTAATAATTAATCATACATAAATTCACTGAGTCTATTTCTTGGCTAATCTGTTGCTCTTTCCCAATCATAGAAGCCTTAGGTTCGCTAAACATTTATTTTATTTTGGAGACTTACTTAAGTAGCAACACTAACAGGGAATTGCGAGTGTGATTCTGTGAGTGTAGCCAGTATTGTCTGCAAGGAAGAGAGGAAAGGGACCCTTAGGGGGCCCTCAGCATCTGCTATGTGTTAACTGCCATCTGCCATCTCCAAAACTCACACTGAAGATCAGTCTCTAATGTGTGGAATTAAGAGGGTGCAGAATTACCCCAACTGTAGAAGTGGGACCTTTAGGAGATGATGAAGGTGCATAAAGTTGTCTGAGAGGTGCCTCCATAACCGAATCTCGGTAACCATATGAAAAGAAGGAGGGCTTATTCTGGTTTGTACACGCTGCTATGGTCATCATGTAGGATGACCTTCACACGGCCAGCATGAAGGTCACCCACAGAGGTAGGCCTTAGCCAGAACAAAACAATCAGAACTCTCTTCTTCACAACTTACCCAGTCTGTGATGTTTTGTTATATACATCAGAAAATAGAGTATTGAATACAACTTTTTTTTTTCTTTTCTGAATCACCTCTTTTCTTATCATCCTTACCTGCCAGGAAGTCAATTTCTCCCTCTTTGATATGCCTGGTTTATACATGTCCTGTGGCTTTCCCTGGGGAGACACGAACAAACACCTGCTCACCCACATAAGGCACTGATGATAGACCAAAGAAATGAGTCCGCCAAAGGCTATTAGTGAACCAGTGAGTTTACTAGAGTTTATTTACAGGAGTGTGAGTTTTTCTTTAAAATATTTTTATTTTTACTTTTTTTTTCTTTCTGCAGCTTGGGTGATTCAAAGGCACAGTACTAAACACCCAGGTAGCCCGGATTGTGATGCAGGAGAGCCAGATCCCTGACGCTCCTTCCATGACTTACAGGCAGCTGAGCATGTTTAAGAATCTCTTCTCCTCCATAGTCATTACCGTTTATAGAACCTTAGGGCAGGGTCTTGTGACTTTTATAAGTTTTAGGAGCTTCCTGAGACTTTAAGTTGTTTTTAGTTTTTGAGTCTCAACAGAATGTTTCAATTTGAAAGAAATATCTACACAACAATACAACTGACTGGTCTGTCTTTACCACACTGACCACACTGCATTCTGATTATTTGGCTCCCTGGCTATCTTTTTCTACTGGCTCAAGTGTCTAGGGAGTAGGATCTTATTTACCTCTAAATCTTTAATGCCTATCAGAGTGTTGTGCCATCAACAGGAACTCAAACAACACATTTGATGAAAGCATTGAACATGGCTATCTCTTCTATTGAAACTGCCTGCAGTTTCATGAACGGGGTTCACTCAGCCAGAAGGGAACAAAGGACCTGAAATAAAAGGTTTGAAACGCAAAGAGAAAACACGAAACCAAGTTACATCCCAATCAAGGCTCTACTTTACTGAGAATAAACCAGGGTTTTTATAGTCGCAAGAGAAACCGAAACCAAGTCTCTAATTATACTGCAAAGAAAGTTCAGGTGCCAAAAGTCCCCAGGTTCAGAAGATCTTCAGGCAGCTGGCAAACTCCGGCAGTGGGCGTGCTCAGGTGATGAGTGTACACAGGTGATGGGCGTACTCAGGTGGTTTCTTCAAAGACAAACCGACAGTCAACAGAGAGCATCTGTCTTAGCTCCCAGGTGCTAGCCTCCAAGCAGAGGCTGCCAGAAGTCCAATGGCTGAAGTGAAGGGGGAAGGTAACATTCCATCCCATTTCTTCTTACAGCAGGCAGATCTGTGACCAACACTTGTAACATTTATGGTAGGATACAATGTCTAGTCAGTTGATTTTATCTGTAGTTTCCAAAATAAAAAAAAAATACATCCCCAGCTTAGAGAAAAAAAAAAAGCAGCGAGGGCAGGGATTACAGATACTAGTGTCTGGGACAGGATAGATTTTTGGGGTGAGGTCAAGACATACTTGAAATAAACTTGTGGGATCCAAGGTCAAAGAAGACTGGCTACTTTTCCATGGTAGGTCTTCTAGCAGGAGGCAAGATCCATAGTGCAGCAATCATAGATGTTCGATAGGGAATACCAGCTGGAGATGCAGGGAGTCCCAGGGAACTAGGTATGCCCGGATGCAACAGATATCTTCTAGATATACACAAGGGGTCCAGGAAGGAGAATTAGGTATGGAAGCACATCTGAGATTATAGACTGAGGACTGATCAGTTGGCATCAATATCATTCTTATTTATTTATTATTTTATTGTTTTACTATTTTGTTATGTTTTTATTTTTTAATGTTTTATTTATTTCTTTTTTATGTATGGGTGTTTGCCTGAGTGTGTTTCTATGTACATGCATGCCGGTGTCTGCAGAGGCTAGGAGAGAGAGTCAGATCTCCTGGAACTGGAGTTATAGACAGTTGTAGGCAGGTTCTGGGAACCAAACCTGGCTCCTCTTTAAGGTCCTCTGCCTTAACTGCTAATCCGTCTCTCCTGAAAGATGGAAAACTCAAAAATAGAATTGCTCATCTAATCTTGTAGCATAAGGAGTCAAAAATATGAAACTGAATTATATTTAAAAATACTTTAACTTACATTAAGTACACAGGTCATCTTCAGGCTAGAAGTTTGTAAGAACTGAAAACACGGGCTGGGGAGATGCCTCAGTCAGCCTGGTGCTGCAGCACAAATATGAGGACCTAAAATTGCATCCCCAGTATTCACCTAACAAGTTGGACATGGTAGTGTGCATCTGTAGTCTGGGGAGGTGGAGGCAGGAGGATTCCTAGGGCTTGATAGGAGTCAGCTGACCAAATCAGTGTATGCTATAAAGACCCTGTCTCAAAGAATAAGGTGAATTTCTGATGCTCTCAGGCTGCTAGGCATTAGCCATGGCTTTCCTGAGGGAGCCAAGGCAATAGCTAGGGACCTAAGGTGCCAGTGATGCCTAGACATAGCTTCAAAATCACCTGGACTCACCGATATCCTTTGGCCTCAACCTCCGTGGTGCTGAGTTTTTGGTTGGGGGCATATGCTCAACTTCTGAACACACTGGAACTTCTCTTAGCAATAAAATCTGTCTTGTTTGTGTGTGTGTGTGTGTGTGTGTGTGTGTGTGTTTTGTTTGTTTGTTTTAACAGGTGGAGAACAACTAAGAAAGACACATTCTCTGCTCTCCACATAGATATTGAAGGGACTCTGGCCAGCGCAAGTGGCGAGCATGGCTCCGGCAGGCCCTGACCTCCTCCTCCATTCCCTCCGACTTGGTAAATTTGTTAGATTACATCCTAAAGCTAGCCACCAAGTTCTATTGCCTTATTTGGCCACTTTCTCCTTCTGAGGTTGACTACCAAAGTCCAGCTATCAATGTATTGAAGTCCAGCAATCAAAAGCCCCATTTGGCTCACTTAATTAACACGCCCAATTAAAATTGAACACCTCACCCTAACACTGGTTCCCCTTTGTCCCTTTTAAACCACCATTTGCCTGTGCGCCATGTCTGTCTCCATTCTATCCAGAGACAGTCTTTGTCCCACTCCGGGACAAACACTCTTCCTATCCGTCCTTTGTTCCCTTCCCCTGCCCTCTGTCTCCTGTCTTTGTCTCTTATCCTCTGCTTTCTGTCTCTCTGGAGCAAATAAATCTCCTTTGTGCTGAGAACTTACTTGGTCTTGGGATCCTGAATCGATATTATTCCTTACAGACATGCATCCCTCCCCCTAATACAGAAACCCTGGAAAACCCAGCACGTGAAACTAGAATCAGCAATAAGAAAGGTGTCAGAAATTTAGGCTAAAATTGGGCAGGGGGTCTAGTGTAGTCTAGGACCCAGGGACATCAGAATCTAATCCCTGTGGTGTATACTGAAAGCCAATAATGAGACAGAAACCGAGCATGGTAGGTGGATTTGCCACCTGAGGATTTTTAAACCTCCAAACAAACACCTACTAGCATTTTATAAGCATAACAGCAGAGAACCAGACATTTTCAACAAGCAGCCATCATACTGACAAAGAGGCCTACCCTGGTGCTGTCGTGGTGAGGATATTGAAATTACTGTTGCTCTAAAAACTGAAAACAGTGCCAAGCACTTACTTGCCTAGAGTCAGACAGGCAGCTGGAAAACTTTGCTTAATAAGTCTAATCATTAACTTTTTCCCCTGGGTTCTCTTGGGCAGATTCAAGAGTGTTTGGAGAAATGGATGCCAACTTATACAGATAAACACCTGTATACTGCATAAACACACAGAGTAATAGCCATATACAGACTTAAACATAGATACCACCAATGACAGAGTCCTTTCTCTCGCTCATCTATTTATTTATTATATCTACCCATCTATCTGTCTCCATATATCTATCATCCATCTCTATATCTGTCTATCTCTGTCTGGCTGTCCATCTTTCTATCTGTCTGTCATCCATCTCTCTATCATCTATCGTCCATCTCTCTATCTTTATCTAACAATCATCTCTCTACTACTCATCTGTTATTTTCATTCACCTATCATCTATTCTTCTGTATATTTGTGATGCTCTGAGGACAACACCCAGGACATGACTAGCCCAGTACTTACAGAGTTGTGAGCTCATGAGGAAGGTGATATAATATCTACTCAAAAGAGAACTGAAGAAGATGGTTTAAAAACTTAAAGATGATTTCTAGAAAGAAGTAATATTTCTATATAAGCGTGCTTAACCGTACCTACTCTTCCTTCCCTTTACAGACAGTTATGGGGTAAAATTCATTCACCCGCCCTTCACCACCAGCACTTGTTCATTTCTGCTGCGTGTGTGTGTGTGTGTGTGTGTGTGTGTGTGTGTGTGTGTGAATCCAGAGGTCAGTGTTGAGTGTCTTCCTCAATTGCTTCTCCACCTTATGTTTTAGGGTAAGGGTCTCTGACACACAACCTGGAGTTTACCCATCCAACTCCACTAGCTGGCCAGTAAGCCCTAGGATCCTCTTGTCTCTGCCCTTGCAGTGCTGTAGTTATGGGTTTGATACTACAACACTTGTATGTGTGTATGTATGTATGTATGTATGTATGTATGTGAGTGTATGTTTTTGTTTCCTTTATCATAGACACTGGGGAGCCAAGCTTAGGTCTTCATGCTTTCACTGTAAATGGCAAATTGATGGATCATCTCCCAGTTCCTTTCAAGGCAGTAAGTTTATTATTAGAAAGAACCGTAGGGTCAGTTCCTAACATGATTTTTCTGAACCAGAGAGGCAGCTGACCTGCAGAGAGCCTTGTGCATGTGTATGGACAAACTGGGTGCACCCCTGCTTCCATGTGCAGGTGTCCCCTATTTTAGAGAGAGTCAAGTTGTTGCTCTGCCTGTCATCCTGATGTCACAGATGTGGAAGCAGCAACTTAGGAAAAAAGTGACCTTCTTGAGGGTCTCTGAGCTCAGTGTTAAAGGACCTTCATTTTTGTTTCTGCCTGAGAGATGTAACTTGTCTGAGGGGCTCAGTCTGGGGCTTCCTGGATGAGGGGGGCATAAAACTGCAGCTCAATGACTCTTCCTCAGTCAACTCTCAATTTGGGACTTTGGCAGCAGTGTGACTTCTAAGAATACCAGAACCCTCTGCCTTAAAGTGAGGGCATAGATATATTTTCCTAAGCCAAATTGAAATGGATTTTGGATTATCTCTTATTGTCTAGGAAGGTCCCCCTGTGTCACTTGCTTTGACCTCCCCTACTTTCCCAGGAGCTAGAGTCACCTCTGTGTGTAATGATGCTCTTAATACCTTCCCTCTCTGACCAAACAGACACATGGCACACTGCACCAAACACTCATTCCTCTTGCGCTTTGTCTGGCCTCCAAGGTACAAGCTGGTCACCGTGCCCTCAGTTCTCACAAAGTATGAAACCTATAAGCATTAATTACATGTTTTTATTTTGTAAAAATGTAAGAAATAAAAACATTATAAATATACCTATTTACTTTCTGTCCAGATGATGATGATGGTGATTGTGGGTTTTGTTCTTTGAGACATGATCTCACCATGTTGTCCAGACTGGTTTTGAACTCTTGAGCTCAAAGGAGCTCTGTCTTAGAAAATAAGATTTAGACAGCATGATTGATGAAGACACTCAGGGTTGACCTCTGGTCTCCATATTCACAAACACACATGTGGAGCCCCCAACATACATGCACAAAATCACACATGGGTATGGTAGTATGTACCTGGAATCCTAGCACTATGGAGGTAGAGGAAAGAGGATCAGAAGTTCAAAGCTATCCTGGGCTACCAAAGGCACTATCTCAAAAAATATTTTAAAAGAAATAAAACAGAGTTCTTTTTGTATGCTTCCCAGTTCCAACCTGCTTTCAAAGGCAAGTATTGTAGTATCTTGTTACTATTATGTAACTATTTCATATTTATTACATATCCATATACACATAAAATACAAACTTGAAAGACAATAATTCATTATGTGTGAGTTAAACTTACTATTTAGCTTAAATAAGATTTGTGTTTGATAATGATATAAAATTTTATTTAAAGTTTAAAATTAAATTTATGATTAACTTAATAAAAATTAAATGTTTATATAAATATAAACCAACATTTATATACTTGCTACACATAAACAAAATGTATGCATATATTATAAATTGTGCCATATATAATGTATACTCTTAGTATCATGGTATAATTTTCCTTTGCTTTAACCTCATTGAATTAGAATTGCTTAGTGCTATGACGGAACATCGGATGAGAAGCAACTCAAGGAAGAAGGGTTGGTTTTGGTTCACGGTTTGAGGGTACAGTTTATCACAACTGGGTGAGGCATGGCAGCAGGAGCGTAAGGCAGCTGCTCACACGTGACCACAGTCAGGAAACAGAGAGGTAAATGCTGATAGTCAGCTTATTTTCCTTTTTATTGAGTCAAGGACTCCAGCACCATGGGATGGTGCCATTCTATGGTTAAGGTGTGGGTCTTTACATCTAAACTAACCCAACCTAGACAATCCCCGACGCCTACCCTCAGACTTGCCCACAGACTAATCTGATCTGGTGAGTCCTTTCTCAGGTGACTCTGAGCGGTGTTAAGTTGGCAGTTAAAGCTGACTAAGACTTATCCTTTTGGGGATCCTAGATCCTGTCCATTTGACAGTCAACATGAACAATCACAACCATACCTGTTTTGTGTCTGTTTCTCTTCACTTTGGTGCCTGGTATGTCTCTTCATTCATTCGAACTGCTCTGGCGTCTTCCACTGCAGGTGTACGCCATCAGTTTATGACTCTCTGTGGCTTGCCTAGGATAGATGTTAGAAAGTTCTCATAACTGCTGACACTGCCACCACGTATCTTCCCATGGAAGTCTCTCACGGTCACGTACGAGGGATTTTAGGATAGACACCTAAAGGTGGATATTTCTCTTCTACCAAGGGCTGTCAAATGTTTCTCCAAGAAGTTGTGCTTGAATGCCCTGCAGACTGGCAGAGAGTGCAGCTTCTGTATTTCTATGTCCCTGCTGGCACTGAATCTTGTCTATCTTTAAGTTCATTGCCAGCTGGGTGGATGTGAAATGACATTTCACTGGTGGCTTGTCTGTCTTCCTGACTATTCATAAAGTCAACAGTCTTTCATGTTTATTGGCCCTCTGGGTTTCCTCCTCTGTGTGATGCATTTTTCCTAGCTTTTGTCTGTTTTTTTCTTGGGTTATTTATCTTTTCCTTATTAATTTGTAGTAGTTTTTACTACTTTGTTTTCAAGAATTCACAATGCCCCCTGGGCTGACTTGTCTTTGAGTTGCTTCATAATGCTCTATAGTGTAGATTTAAAAAAAAATTCTTTGAGAGTTTCATACATGTATACAATAAAATATGATGATATACACTTTTCAGTTCCCACCACCACTCCCCCTGGATCATCTTCTCATAAGTGTTCATCTCTTTTCTTGTGTGCCTAGTGCCCATAGAGGCTAGAAGAAGGTGTCAGATTTCCTGGAGGTAGATTAATAGGTGGATGCGAGCCATTCAGTATGGGTACTGGAATTGAACTTGGATCCTCTAGAAGAGCAACAAGTGTACTTAATTGTTGATTCCCCTTCCTTCCACTTGTAAAATAATTCACCAAGTCCATTTAATTTTGCCATTTGTACATGAGTATGTGGCCATCCACTGGAACATGTAGAATCTACTAGTGGCTATTAGGTAGATGCCTTAAAGTTTTTCCATAGACAATTTTTTTCAAAAATGAATTAATTGATTGATTTATGTGTGTACACATGCATGTGTGTCATGACTCATGAGTGGAGGTCAGAGGACAACTTGTGGAACGTGATTCTTTCCTTCCACTGTGCTGGTCCCAGGCCCAGGGATTGAACTCAGGTTGTCAGGCTGGGTGACATTTCCCACTGAATTCCCTCCCTGGCCCTGTAGTTGGATATCTATGGTATCCTTACATTATTTGCACCATATATACTATTTAAGGAATCTTCCACCTGTACAAGCACAGGAAGCACATGCGTATGCTCCCCCACATCCCCCAGCACATGAGCCATTCACTGTCCTCATTCTGTTCTCCATGAACACAGGCACTCTTCTGATGCAGGATTTAAGGAGGAGAAGTTGCTCCCACCACTACAAGAAATTTAGTGCAGGGAATTGGGAGACATTACAACCCTGGGAAGGGTGAGAGGACTGGCCTTCAGGAATGTTTCCTATAACAAGGTAGGAGCACAAGTTTGATAACAGCATTGGTACAGCCACAGCATTGGTATAGCCACAGCATTGGTACAGCCACAGCATTGGTACAGCCACAGCGAGGGACAGGGAGTTCAAGAAGTACCAATATTAGACCATATCAACCCAACTGCCATGACACAGGTGTCCTCAACCAGTAGTTCTCAGCCTTCCTAAAGCTGCAACCCCTCAATACAATCCCTCAAGTTGTGGTGACCCCAATCATCAAATTATTTTTGTTGCTACTTCAGAGCAGTACTTTTGCTACTCTTATGAATCATATTGTAAATATCTGAGATGTGAGGGGGTCACACCCTACAGGTTGAGAACCACTGTTCTAATTTCATGTCTCCAGGACTCGGTAGACAATGAAAATCTCCTCAGCTGTCCATCTCTCTACTATCACGCAGGATTCTAGCACAGGAGAGACAAAGAATATTATTTTACACACACTCACACTTTTGTGTTTGGGCTGAGCGGAACAGTTGTGTATGAGCACAGTGTTGCACTTTTTGTTTGAGGTTGGATCTCTCACTAGCATGGAACATCCCTATACAGATTAAATTAGCAAGCTAATGAGCTTCCAGGGCCCACTCTTTCTTGGCCTCCCATCTCTAAGTGAGAACAACCAAGACATTACTGGCGTGTGCTTGATGTGGGCTCTAGGGATTTGAACTCAGATGTTTAGGCTTCTATGGTAAACAGTTCACCAACTGAGCCTTCTCTCTAGTCTTGGAAATAGTTTGTAACTTATTTTTTTTATTAGATATTTTCTTTATTTACATGTCATATGATTTCTCCTTTCCCAGTTTTCCCTCCAACAAAAACAAACAAACAAACAAACAAACAAAGGCTCACAGCCATCCATTGAACTGAGTACAGGGTCCCCAGTGAAGGAGTTAGAGAAAGGACCCATGGAGCTGAAGGGTTTGCAGCCCCTTAGGACAAACAACAATATGGACTGACCAATACCCTCAGAGCTCCCAGGGACTCAACCACCAACCAAGGACTATACATGGTGAGACTGATTGTTCCAGCAGCATGTGTATAGTAGAGGATTGCAAAGTCAATCATCAGTGTTTGCAACTTATTAAGGTATGGCTAGGAGAACAGGAGTGTGAAAAATGGATGCCTAGTTTCTGGAGAAGGCAAAAGGAGTAGAGAGATATGATTTTCAAATGCAAGCTTTGTGGATTCCACAACCCTTCCGTTGTTCCAACTGGAAACTAGGTATGAGTTTTCTCTGGGAAACAGCTTTCAGTTAGACAGCAAGGGAACCTTTTGTACTGGGGAATAAATAAGGAAGAATCTGAAGCTGGCTAAATACATGTATGTTCTTGAGAAATATCAAGCATGAACATACTACCTTCACCCCAGCTTTAATGCTGACACTACACCTTGGCTTCATTTGTTACTTAGGTTTTCATGGTGTAATTATTTGCTGAGTAAGGAATTATCCTGTGCACATGAGGTACCAAGTGACATCCCTGACCTCTGCTCACTGCATGGCAGGAGCACTCCTTGACCCTCTAGAAATGTTAAAAAACAAGTGTTGCCAGACAAGGTGTAGGAGATGTGACTGGCCATGCATGAGGATGATTGATGTAGTCAATACACATGGATAGTATTTCCTCATGTGTAATAGTATTTATAATAGGCATTTTGGGGCATGCCATGGAGATTCTGTAGCTTTGGAATAGCAGGATCAGACCTTTCACACAGTCCAAAAGTTCACAAATGACGTATGTTTTGGAGTGGGCTAACTCAGGGCCCTGGATTGGGCCTGGGTGGTAGCTGAGTTGGTCAGCCTGTCTGTTCTCCCTTATCCTCATCACTATGGGGAGCTCCCCAGCACTTCTCTGTCTAAGTCACCCAGTGCTGCCATCTTCATGATACAGGACAACAACAGGATAACTGAGAGGAGTCCCTGTGAGAATCCAATGTTAATGGACCTTGAATCAGACCAAAGGCTTATTGCAATGAACATTTGCAAGTGAAGTTGTATGCACAGGTGGGGTACATCGTGGGATACAGTGTAACATACCACAGGCTTCCACAATGGGATGCGTTCATGCTTTGTTTTGTTTGTTTTCTTTTTGCTTGTGTGTGTTTTTTGTTTGTTTTTT
>JADRCC010187223.1:3127-16359 GCA_019843855.1 Hylomyscus alleni
GTGTGTGTGTGTGTGTGTGTATTGTAATCCTGGCCAGGCATGCTGGAACACAGCTGTGATAACAGCTATCTAGGATGCTGAGGTAGGACAGTTGAGAGTTTAAAGTCAGCCTGGGCAGCCTAGAGACATTGTTATACCATAAAAATAATTTTAAGACCTGGAAATGCAGTTCTGATAGAGTGCTTAAACTCTCTATCAGAACTTACAGACCTTATGTTGAATTCTAAACCAAAATCACACATACACAAAACTTCATAATCTTTACAATAAGAGAAATATTTGTTCATAATCTTAAATGAAAATATGAGTATAGGTACATATAAATCAAAAATTTTATATCCAATATCATTATGACATTGTTTATATTTAATAATATTTTTAAGTAAATTATAATAATTTTATGACCTTTGGATCACAACTATTATTTCCTTCTCTTTATATTACTTCCAGTATAGTGACATTTATAAAATTATGTAACATCTATCAATTTCTGCTCCAAGTAACATAGTTGCTCACTAACCTCAAGTAACCCAAGCCATCAAAAGTAAACTTTTCACTTTTATCAACAGTGATCTACAATATCTTTATCTACTATAAAGGTAAACTTTAATGCTCATTCTATCCTCAGTTCCCCTTGTCATGCTAGGGATCAAGGCCAGGGTCTTACACATGCTAGGCAAATATTCTCCCACTGAGCAATATCCCCAAACAATACCTTTTAGATGTTTTTTTTACTCACTTGGCAAGTTAAATCTGTCTTTTTCAATATCATTCTCTATTCTGGCCAGAAATACACAGCTTTAATTATAAGCCCACAAAACATGGCAAAAGGTGAAATTCTGAAAAAGATAACACAATTGCCTGTAGAGATAGCTCAGTGGTTACCAATGTTTTCTGCTCCTGCAAAGAACCAGAATTTGGTAGCTCACAATTACCTGAAACCCATTCCCCAGGGTGTCCAAATGCCAATCTGGCCTCTGTACATGCATATATACGCACAGAGACTCACATGCATACATAATAAAAAATAACTCTTAAGAAAATAATGCTATATGATCTTCCCAAAGGCAGTGTTTCTATTTTCTTTCTCGTTTTCATAGCATACTGGATTTAGCAGCTTTGTTCTAGTAGCTAATAGGCCCTGCTATGTTCCTGTGTTGATGCTTGGTCCCAGCGTAGCAGTGCTAAATGGAAGAACCTTCAGTAGGCCTAGTGGAAGCAGTTAGTTTGTTGGACGCAAACGTTCTCTGAAAGCATTACTGTGATTCTCTCAGAACCCCATTAGTTCCTAAGAGTGCATTTTTTAATTTTCAAAAAATAAGGAATGTAACTCTGAATCACTCTAGCTTCCTACTTGTTGTCCACATGTTTCAACCTTTGAGATGCCTCCTGCCATAAGAACATCACCAAGCCTTGACAGGACCATCAAATCTTGTACTTTCAGCCTAAACAAACCTCTTGCCTTTAAAATCACCAACCTTAAACAATATGCTAAAGATGTAACAAGTCAAAACTGAATCTATGTTATTTTTTCTTCACACCAAACTCTCATCTCTGTTATTGTTGACGTAGTATTTACTTTTATAAGATTTTATTTGCTCTCTCTTTTTTTCCTTCTCTCCCATCTCTTTCTCTCTCTCTCCCTCCCTCTCTCTCCCTCCATCCCTCTCTCCCTCCCTCCTTCCCCCCCCCCTGTGTGTGTGTGTGTGTGTGTGTGTGTGTGTGTCATAGCATAGCAGTCATGTGGAACTGAGAGAAGAATCTGGAGGAGTTGGTTCTCTCCTTATACCACATGAGATGCAGGCATTAACTTCACCTCATTGGTCCTGTGATAGCGTTGATAACTGCAAATATCACCACAAATATGTAGCTGTACAAATAAGAGTTATCTTTTGACAGCTCTGTGGTCTTACATGTGGGAAGTTTCCTGTTCCTATTGACTCTTCATCTAAATTCTGCTCAGCTTCATCCTCAGGCAGGCCACACAAACAGGTCATGTGACTCTTCAAAAGGAGCTGACAGTCCAGTAATGAGAAATGCTTAAATTTATAGGGAAAAAAATGCTTATTGAATACAAAAAATCTATTATAGTTGTATAGTCATTAAACCACAGGTTGATCTTCTCTGGACTCTGTAGCAAAAAGCCATTATTGTGTGCCTCCTTGAAACTGTAAGAACTTCTGAGTAAATACGACTATATGGAAAGATTTAGCCCCATGTCTACCCCACGTCAAATATTCAAATTATTTTCTACCAGAGGCAGATGAAATTCTAAAGATGCCTGTAATTCCTAGCTTTAAGTAACATTTTCAATAATGTCTTTCCTACATAACAAAAGATAACACACCCCAATGCAGTAGAATTTAATAGTGGGATTCATTCTGTCATTTTATACACTAAAATCAGTTTAAATATAATAACTCTCATGTAATTGATAGAAATTTGGAGGAGGAATAGAAAGATCTATAAAATTTGATGTTTCAAATAAATGTTTTCTGGAAGCTGGTAAAATTATTTTTAAAATGTCAGTTCTCAAATATAAAAATCTATAATTCTCTATTATAACAAGTTTATGTAAGCTTAATTTTTCTAATTTCCCATCATTGTCTGGATACTGCTCATCACCTCAGGGATCATTTTCTGTAATAAATTGCATTGATATCCTCTAATGTACCTCTCTCCGCATTGTATTTTCAAGAATGATGCCTCCATGCATGCTCCTTCACATGCCACTCACGATCATCCTGTCTCCATGAACCCTGCACATGACTTCCCATCCAGAGGCTTTTGATTTCAGCCATTTCCTCTCCTAGAAGAGAGGAAGGAGGAAGATGGCAAGTGCTAGGGGCTAAGAGAACAGGAAAGGACTACACTAAGGAATGAAAAACACCAAAGCACAGGGTTACAGCAGCAGGTGTATCTGTAGGGCTCCCACCAGAAGACCAGTCCAACGTCCTTGGAAGGGCAGTTATTATCTGTATTTTATAAATGAGAAAACAGAATAACATGGCGTTGGTTAATTGCACAGGATCACAGAGCCAATAAATGACAACCCTGGAGTTCAAATCCCACCAGTCTGGTTTTTTGTCTATGTTTAATTAGTATATCATTAGCTGCAATTGAACAAATCAAATTTTCTCATCTATTCTTGATTTGTTTCTTCCAATATTTTAATTTGGCTTATACATCTAATACATTTGATTTGTAAGTATTCTACCTATTGAATACTTTCTTAATCACTTTGTCATTATAAATCTAATAAATTGAATACTAAATTTTCATTTAGTTGCTACATTTATTTAAATATTACATTTTAAATAACAATGATTATTCTCAACTAAGCAGAAAGAAACCATTCATGTCATGTGTTTTGTTCTCTCTGTTTCTTATTTTTAGAAGATCATATCATCTGACTGCAAGTTTGAGGAAGTTGCAAATTATCATATTATGTAGGCTAAGACTTTTGAGTCGATATTCAGTCAATATTCAGAAAATACTGTAAGTAGAAGGGTGTAAAGACACCAGGAAATAAAACCTTTCACCATCACTTCCAGCAGATCAGTAGCCACTACCCCACTGCCCACACCTTCAGACAAACAGCAAACCAACAAGAATGAGAGTTTAAATACTGAGCCGAAGAAGTCTGGGAAACTAGAAAATCATCACTCGCCATAAACGAACAATCTTCTCCCCCTCACTCCCACCAGCATCACTGAAAAAGGGGAAACTATCTAATAGACATGGGATGAGAGAGAAAGTTTTTTCTAAAGGGTAAAGATTTTAGCTCTATTGTTGAGAAGAATGAACTCTAGCAGAAATTGTCAAAATGGAACTGGGTGGCTCACTATTGACCTGTCATAATTCATCCTTCTCTTCTCTTCATCCAACATCTTCTCTACTGAGAATTAGAAGAAGCTCTCTCTGTGTTTGGTTGGGAGAGAGCTGTTAGTCATTGGAGACAACTGTGGAACACCAGCTAGGAAAGGCATCATTGAGTTCTCAGGTAAGCCAGCTGTTTGGAAAACTCTGGCAGATGCAAGAAAGCTTATTACGGCTAATCACATTTTCTCAGCCTCTGATCATGGATCCCAGGGGCCAACAAGAAGACAGAGGGAATTCTAGGGAAGCTGGTTATAAATAAATAGAGATTTCACACAAAATACGAGCAGCCACCCAGACTTGCATGACCTGGCTCCTCTTAGTGTGAGGATGCCATGTGTGGGAAGATACTGGCATAGAGAAGTGTTAGGACCAAGCAGACTCTATCATCACAGTAGATTATGAGAAGCTGTTGCTCATGGACAGGAAGCTCATCATGAATACTAGGCCATGTTAATGAGGTAGTATTTCATGGGGTACTGGGAAACACTTAAGAAAACACTTAACCACCACAACCAAGAGGGATGAGGACCAAAAAAGAGAGTTGGGACAAGACAGGGAAAGGAGGCACTGTGAGGAACAAGTGAGGATACAGTTAGAAGCAATGGCCAGCAAGGGCAGGAAGAATTCCAACAAACTTTCCCTGATGTGAGAGAGAAAGAAAGGACAGGTCTGGATGCAACCTCAGAACTGGCCTCAACAATTGGAAGCTTTAGGTAAGTTGCTCTAGTGAAAGGAATCTAATGAAGAGACATTGGTAAATGTCCCCTGCACCGAACCATCCCAACCTTGTGAATCCTGGACATACACAGAGAGAGAGGGGGCGGGGAGGAAGAGGGAGAGAGAGAAAGAGAGAGGGAGAGAGGGAAAGAGGAAGAGAGAGGGGGAGGGAGAGAGAGGGAGAGAAAGGGAGAGAGAGAGGGAGAGAGAGGGGGAGGGAGAGAGGGAGGGGGGGGAGAGAGAGAGGGGGAGAGAGGGAGAGAGAGAGAGGAAGAGAGAAAGGGGGAGGGAGGGAGAGAGGGAGAGGGAAAGAAAGGGAGAGGGAGAGGGGGAGAGAGGGAGAGAGAGAGAGGGAGGGAGAGAGGGAGAGAGAGAGAGGGAGGGAGAGAGGGAGAGAGAGAGGGAGAGAGAGAGGGAGGGAGAGAGGGAGAGAGGGAGAGAGAGAGGGAGGGAGAGAGGGAGAGAGGGAGAGAAATTGATTTTGGACTGGCCAAAATTCTACCTTGGGAAAATGGTAAGGATTCCTCCCAATAGATGGGTCTTTCCTACCTAAATTGATCTAGGGAGCAAGCTCGGTGGTAAAGGTGAAGTGGAGTGCCGACTCCTTCAACATCAAGGTCTGTATGGTTACTGATTGGTTAATCTGTGTGGTGCATTCCTAGAGCATCATGTGATTCTTGAGGACCTGGAGAACCGTAGCAAAATGAATTAAGTTAGAGCGCTTTTAATATTTTCATTCTTCTTTAGGTTGCTTGTCTGTAGCCACTATGTATTAATTGTCTTTTCATCCTTATGTCTCTCAATCCCAGAGACATGGCTCCATACACTGCACTGCACAGTTAAAACATCCTACGATACCTGGCCCAGCTCCTGCATTCATTCCCAGGTAGAGTTCAGACAAACAAAGCACAATTCAAAGCATGCACACAACCCTGTAGGAGTCCATATTTTATACATTTGTGTTCTATTGAAGAGATTTCCCCTTTGAGACTTCCATTTGCTGTATTTAAAAAAAAAACTGTAATTTACCTTCATCTTTTTTATAGGAAAGGATCACCAAAGAATGATGATTTCATGTCTAAGATGTTGCTGTTCACAGCATTTCATGGTAGGCATAGGCCAGTCTTTGGAACAGGGATCCCGTGTTCTGAGAGCTCACAGCAGTTTTTCCTCTGTGTGGTTCCTCTGTGTGTTTGTTATTGCTGCACTGTGTTTGATTGTCCCTGTTGCCTTAAATGTGGGAACTTTCTGAGCAGTAATGCAGTATCAGCATATTAAAAATGCATTTTAAACTTAAAAGAATCCAGTAATCACTATTATTGCTTAGTCGTACAGATTTAAGACTGGATAAGGTGTGTAATGGAAAGCAGCTTCCAACCCGCTTTTACTTAATCCTTTTTTGCAGTTGCTACATTAATAAAACCTACATTTATAAGAAGAGATTGGTTTGACTCCCTTATGCGTAGGATTAAACAGTTACATCCATGTACAATTCTTTTGAACTGCTTTCTATTTTTATTTTCTAATTTATATGGGCAGGAATTTCACCACCACGGTGGAGGCTGCTTCTGACTTCCCTCATATCTGCTCTCCTTTCGTAGTCTAGTTTTCGAGGGATTTTGCCCACAACTCTGTCCAGCATCATACTGACATTTTTTTTTGCCAACCTTTTTCTTTTTATCCATTATGAATTTAGGGGGGTAAGCAGAGATATTTTTGAGTGACATCATGACCCAAAGACCTTAAGCTATCCCCAGATCGCACTCATTCTTCTCTTGGGGATGCCCAGGGAAGAGATTTTCACAGAACAGCAAGTAAGTGGGAATAGAGTCATACTTTTTATTAATTCCATGCATAGGCCTCTCAGGCCAGTTCCTGGGCCTTAGAAATGATAAGTGCATGAACTGTGCATATGGTGACACATATCAAACATTCCCTCTCCTTCCTTCCTTTCTTCCTCCCTCCCTCCCTTCCTCCCTCCCTCCCTTCCTTCCTTCCTTCCTTCTTTTCTTCCTTCCTTTCTTCTCTTCCTTCCTTTCTTTTTTCATTTCTTTCTTTCTATCCCAAATCCTGTCCCCCCCCTCAGTCCCCCTCTCAAAGAGTCTCTCCACCTCTTCCCTTCTCCTTTGAGAAGGTGGGGCCCTTGATTATCCCCCCACCCTATATATCAAGTCTCTACAGGAATAAGTGTATCCTCTCCCACTGACACCAGACAAGGTAGCCCTGTTGGGGAGTATATTCTGTAGTCAGGCTGCAAGTTTAGGGACAGGCCTTGCTCCAGTTGTTAGGGGAGCTTGCGCATCTGCTAGATTTGTGTTTCGGGCCTCAATATAGCCAGTGTGTGCGGGGTAGTGAGCGGTGCACAGATGGCCTAGTCCCAGGTCAAGCACAGGCCTTGAACCCAGGTGACCCTAAGGGACAGTAGGTGTTCAGCCATGCCTCCTGGGCCCCTGGCTCCTGTCACAGCTACAGCCTCCCACAGCCACCCCCCCATCCCCCCTCCACCTCTGTAGAGAGGTATGTGGCCATCCGTCACATGGGAAATGTTCCAAGCTCCTGGTATTCTGTCTGGACTCCACCTCTACAGTTACCTGGCAACAGCCAGGTATGCTCCTCCCCAGTTACCTGGCAAAAGCTAGGTAGGCCCAGCCCATGAACAAAAGGGGCTACTTGCCCCCTCTTTTCTCTCTTATTCTCTTACTCTCTTACCCTCTTGCTCTTACTTTCTTACTCTTGTCTCTCTACCTCCTGCTCCCCCTCCCTCCTCCCCTCTCTCCACATGGCCATGGCCAGCATCTACTTCTCTACTCTTCTCCCTCTCTCTGTCTTTCTACAATAAATGTCTTAAAACCATGGACTGCCCCTTCTCATCGGGATCCACCATGCTGGAGCAACGGAGCATGTCTTTCCCTAATGAGCCAATTGTCTAATTCCATGGGCCTCCACCCTTTCTCAGCTCTTCTGCGACATCCAGTGGAGTCTGCGGTGTCCAAGACCAAAAACCTGACATCCCTAGCCTCTGTTTGTCCCAGGGACCCCAGAACAGGCTCTTCTGATGTACCCAGTAGCATCTGTGGTGCCTGAGAGTTGGAGCAGGACTTTGGCAGGTCCACCGGGACCCCAGACTGCGTCTTCCCCAACCCCGGATCAGGGTCCTGCAGCTTCTCATAGCCATACATCCACCTAGAGGTACTGTGGGGGTGCACGCCGTCAAAACTTCCCACATCCTGCCTCGCCCTGGGGCTGGATATGGGGCCCTGTTTTTGACCCGCAAGTGTATGCTCTTTTGTTGGTGGTTCAGTCTCTAAGAGTTCTCAGGAATAGAGGTTAGTTGACTCTGTTGGTCTTCCTGTGGAGTTCCTATCCCCTTCAGGGCCTTCAGTCTTTCTCTCAACTCTTCTATAAGAGTCCCCCACGTCCATCCAATGTTTGGCTGTAGGTGTCTGCATCTATTCAGTAAGCTGCTGGGTAGAGCCTCTCAGAGGACAATTTTGATAGGCTCCTGTCTGCAAGCACAACAGAGAGAGTATCATTAATAGTGTCAGGGATTGGTGCTTGCCTATGGCATGGATCTCAAATTAGGCCAATTATTGGCTGGCCATTCATTCCCTTAGTCTCTGTTCCAACTTTGTCCCAGCATTTCTTTTAGACAGGACAAAATTTAGGTTAAAAGTTTTGTAGGTGGACTGGTGTCCTTATCCCTCCACTGTGGCTCCTCCCTGGCCACAGGAGATGGCCTTTTCAGCATCCATGTCCCCACTGTTAGACACCTTGGTTAAGGTCACCCACATTGGCCCCTGAGAGCATCCTCTATCTCAGGTCCCTGGGATATCCTAGAGATTCCTCCCACCCCAGCAGCTGAAGATTTCCATTCATTCTTCTGTCCCTCTGAGACTGTCTCCTTTCTCTCCCCACCCCTGCTCCTGCCCCCATCACCCCACACATACGCAGTCCCCTCTGCCTCCCATGACTATTTTATCCCTCTTAAGTGAGGTTTGATCATCCTCACTGGGACCTTCCTTCTTGGTTATCTTCTTTGGGACTGTGGGGTGTATCATAGATATCCTATACTTTATGGCTAATATCCACTTATCAGTGAGTATATACCATGCATGTCCTTTGGGGTCTGGATTACCTCACTCGGATTTATATTCTATAGTTCCATCATCCATTGGCCTACAGAACTCATGATATTTTTGTTTTTAATAGCTGAGGAGTGTTCCATTGTGTAAATGAACCACATTCTCTGTACCCATTCTTCAGTTGAGGAACATCTGGGAACTCAAGTGACAGCTCATGCTGGTGAGGATGGAGAGAAGGCTAACAACTCCTTTGTTGCTGATAGGTTGTACATTTGTACAACCACTCTGGAAATCAATCAGGCTGTTTCTCAGAAAATTGGAAATCGTTATACTTGAAGACCCAGCTATACCGCTCCTGTACATATAGCCAAAAGATGCTCTACCATTCCACATAGACACGTGCTCCACTATGTTCATAGCAGCCTTATTCATAGTAGACAGAAACATCCCCTCTTCTTGAAAGTGAGCTGAGTCAGCAGGTTGACTAATGACAACTTCAAACGGTGATTCACTCTTTAAATGAGCAACAAATTTGCCCTTGAGTTCTTCTTTTAGGGAGTTTCTACCTTTCTGGATTTCATAAAATTACTTTTCTGAACCTCAAATTCACTTGTTTATTAAAAGGAACTCAATTTTACTACCCTAAACCAAAGCTATTGTGTTGATAAAAATAAGATCATGGACTCACTATAAATATGCAATGTTCCCTAAGAGACAGTGTTTCCTTCATTCAGAGACTATGACTCATCTCTTCAACTTCAACACATCATTCCCTTTACTATGTTATAAAACCTGAAGTATAGACTTCCTGTGGTTTGCCTTACCCTATTTGTAAACCTAAGCACTTGCACTTGCCTGTGAATTGTCATGAATTTCCTTTCCTACCCCCAATGGTGACTGTGCCATGATCACCTGAGAAAATCAGTTACTCACTAGCTCCTTAGTCTAGTTTTCAAGTAAATAACATGATGCCACCTAGCCTCCAAGACAACTGATATGAGCCATTCTTATCAGAATTTGAAGCATAATAGCCTCTAGCTACACTATGTCTTTAATAGCTGAGTTACTGCTACTGCAAATCTCTGCTAAATGTGCTTTCATTTTGACTAACTACAGCATACAGAACAAAATGGCTTCACAATAATTCTTCCACTGTAAAGTGTAGACTTTTACATAAACAGCATTTTTCTAATGTTCTTTCCTGAAGTTAGACAAACACTGCATTTATATCCATTGCTTTGTGCTTCAAAGGTTTAAAGAAACAAAATTATATCAGCCTAAAAGGAGGCTTTTGTGTAACAAAATCATTGGAAATAAAGACTGTGTTGCTCAGATCTTTAAGATATACCCCCTCACACGCACGCACACATATCATTTTACTTTCATGTCTCACCAGAGGAACATTCCACAGAGCAGGACAGATTTCTCACAGCTGAAAGCACAGTCTCCCTCAATCATTCACTCCAATGGCTTTACTTCTTCATAGTTTCCTTATAAAGAAAGTATTCTATTTTTATTTGGAGGGAACTCACATACCCTCAGCCTCTCTCCCTCACATAGTGGTAGATAATTACTCCTTCAGTGCAGATTTCCATAGGAGGAGTTGCAGGTCTATACTTCTGCCTGCCTCACCTTGGTATTAGAAATGTTGAAAGTAAGTGCAGGAAAGAAAGAATAAAGCAAGCTCACAATTAGGTACTGGAAGCCATGTTTCCATGGTGACATGATAAGCATCAAATACTCTTTCAAACTCTTCCAGTGCTATGTGTCAAAGGAAAGTCTGCACTCTTTCCTCCTTCCCAGGAAAGGGGAAACCTTGCTTCCATCCAAAAGAAGCATCTGTCCCTTGCCCATCCTCACCAAATGACTTGGGCTATTGTGGTAAGTGTACATCCACAGTGTGAAGGCATGGCTGGCAAAGACACCATGGGGTGGGGCAAGGGGGAATCACCTGTTAATCTCAGACTAAGTCGACTCTGCCTCAGCCCAGATGTCCCTGCCTATCGCCACAAGATGCATACTCTTTTTGTGGTACATAGCAATCGCTAACTCTAGAGCTTCATGAACATTCATGGAACACAGAACACAAAAACCTGGAAACTGTTACATATGAAACCATCTTAGGCCTGATGTGAAAAAACAGCTCAAAAAATGAAAGAATGCAAGTGTTGTCTTATTGTTGGAATGTGTATGCAATACACTAATTAAAAAACCCTTGCAAACCAATCTTTTTTGTTTGTTTGTTTGTTTTTGAGACAGGGTTTCTCTGTATAGCCCTGGCTGTCCTGGAACTCACTCTGTAGACCAGGCTGGCCTCGAACTCAGAGATCCGCCTGCCTCTGCCTCCCAAGTGCTGGGATTAAAGGCGTGTGCCACCACCGCCCGCAAACCAATCTTACATGTTAAAAAATACCACAAACCCTAGGTAATTCAGTAATTGTTTAATATAAGGATACATCCTTATATTATATTTATTTTATTATTATATTATAATAAGTATAAAATAGTTAATATAAAGGAAAAAGCTACGTAATAAAAGTTGTAAATATGACTCAAATTATAAATTATTACTAATTTGACCTAGAGTTAATACTCAGTCAATTTTTTGAGAAATAACCGTCTCAATCAATCTTGAAAATTTACTTGAAAGAATTGCTACTATATCTCTATATAGAAGGAACTCTTTGAAACCACAATAGGAAAAGGTTCTTATGAAAAGCAGTGTTGAGTAGAACTTTGCTGGGGCCTTGTAGCTATTGCAAGTCCCAATCAGAAATAATGATTTAACTGTACAGTCCGAGGAGAGCGCTAGGACTCCCACGCTTTGTCATGTATCTTCTCACCTCATCACAAACTGAGACACAGAGGACTTCAGAAAGTATTTTAGAAGACACTGACCATGCACACCAAACTGCGTGTTTTCTGAGTAGCAGAAAGGTAAGCTATTCTATCCTCTAGAAGTTCTATCAAAGACCCCAGTGAGAAATCTAGCCAAGCAGGTATTGACCTTCCTCTGCCTTGTGCTTCACACAAAAGAGTCAGCATTTGAATAATTGCCATGCCATGCCAAGGAGATCAGAAATCTTAGAGGTTCTTGTGACATAGAGGGCCTTGTTCTCCTGGTGTCCTCCATCCCCGCTGGCTCTTACACTCTTTTCCCCCTCTTCTGTGGGCTTCCCAGGGTCCCCTGAGATCTTTGCAGGAATTTGATGAATACGTTCCTAAACCTGAGTGTTCCAATGCCCCCCTCTTTCTCAGAGTGTGTGTGTGTGTGTGTGTGTGTGTGTGTGTGTGTAATATCTGACTGTGGGTCCCTATATTTGTTGCCATCTACTTTAGGAGGAAGCTTCCCTGATAATGGCTGAATAAGGCACTGATATATGAGCATAGTAGAATATCACTGTCTGTCTTTTTATTACCACTGTTTTTTTGAAGACCAGTAGTATTTGGTCTCTTGGCTATCTAGTTTGGGGTTCTTGTTCACCCAAGCAGTTCCAGGTATGGATTCTATCCCATAGAGTGGTTCTTCAGTCAGATCAGACATTGGGTGGTTACTGACATAAATTTTGTGCTACCATTGCTGTTAGCATTCTGTATAAACTCCACTCCCACAGATACCTGGCAGCAGCCAGGTGTGCTCCTCCCCATGGTTACCTGGCAACAGCCATGTAGGCCTGGCCCTATAAAAGGGGCTGCTTGGCCCATCCTCTCTCTCTTACTCCTACTTCTCCCCCTTTCCTCTTGCCTCTTTGTTCTCCCTCTCTACCCATTCCCTTCCTACTTGTGTGGTCATGGCCATCCCCTACTTCTCTACTCTCTTCTCTCTGCTTTTCTCTGCCTCTGCTACTCTCTTAACTCCCCTCCGCATGCCCTAAATAAACTCTATTCTATATTATACCAGCATGTGTCTGGTCCCTCAGGGGGAAGAGATACCTAGGCATGGGCCCGCTGAGGCACCCCCTTCCCCCACACCTCTTCAGAACATATTCTTATAGCTCTTTCTCTTTTTATGATCACAACAATTGCCTTAGCATATTTTGCAGCCAGGACAAAATTGTAAATCAAAGGGTTTGTGGCTCTCTTAGTGTTTATGTTTCTCTTTCGATAGCCCGCAGAGTACCTTTCCATACCAAAGACAGTAGAAAGTAGGGGTGAAAGCTCTATATAGGCATTAGATGGACCTCATCATGTTCAATAAATTGTGTGGGTATTGCCTTCAGCAAGGGAACCTTGCTGTCAATCTGGAGAGCAGTCTATTGTCTTGGCAACAGTCTGAGTTGTTTGGGGATTTCCACAGGACTCCTTTGGCTAACAACTCAATTGAGTGTAATCCAGTCTCAATACTGTAGGCTTTGTTTGTTGAGAGGAATCAGCCAGTTGGGACTTCATTTTCTCCATTATTTGGAGACTTCCAAATCAACTGAGGAAAGCTCATATGAACTCACAGATATTGAAGCAGAAAATGCAGGACCTCCATGGGTCTGCACCAAATCCTTTGCACTCACATGTGTTTGCGTGTGTGTGTGTGTGTGTGTGTGTGTGTGTGTGTGT
>JADRCC010187228.1:1057-18323 GCA_019843855.1 Hylomyscus alleni
AAGACTAGTACTGCACATTGGCATAAATTTGTTTAAATTCTTCAACATCTTCTGCAGTAACAGTAATTAGCTCATGCTTCCTATAGAAACAGCACCCAAGTAATTTCTATATTCAACACTGGATTAATTGTAACTCTCTGCTTTTCAACTACATATGCAACTTCATATTTGTTTATGCAGAATATAGTGACATAAAATGGTTTGAGTATGGATAGTATCTTAGAATCGAATTTACTTAAAATCCAGCCTGTCTTTGTGATAGAGAAGCATTCTTAGGTCTTGACTTATCTGAACACTTGTTTCTTCTTAGAATAAGGAGAATATAGACTGACATGATAGATATACCCTTGTAGGGAAAAATGAAAAAGTATAAGCAAAGATAAAGGGAAGGTGGAGATGAAGTTTTTATATTATCATCTCAAAAATAAGATAAACTAACTAAATAAAAATAATACTACATAAAATAAATGTATCACATAAATGAGATATTAATAATAATAGGAACTAAGTGGAAGATATAAGTGATATATTTTCTATCAAAATTTTATATAAGCCATAAACCATTTTTAAAACAGCAGGTTTTTTTTGATAAAGTAAAAAAACAGCTCTTCAGTAATCAAGATCATTGAATTGTTTAAAGTTTGTCTTTACTTTTACTTGCTTTGTGATTTGGGAGTATGTACAGACAACCTATTACATATTAAAATTTTGTTTAAGATATTGCATGCGTGTTTAATTTTGGGAAGAGCTTCTTTAGTACCTCTGCATTTCTTAGGGCCACATGAGAGCACCTCCACTTGTAGGAAGAGGTTTTGATTATACTGTTCCAGCAGAGAATTTTAAATAAAAATAGATTTTTTAATACAAGTGTTTCTGACTATGGTTTCTGATTTCTCAACTGCTTCCATAGGTGGTACGGAATTTTTTTACTTCTTAGATATAAAATAACAAAATGAACTATATTACAGGCACAAAGTATAACTTACATACTTCCAGAACTCATTCTTTAATCTCCATCTCCTGGAAAGGTTATTTAAAAGAGAAAAAGAAAAAGCCACAAAACTGGGAGGCCCAGATTCTGACGCAAACTCTTAATTTATACATATATAACATCAAAAATTCACTTGCTGATTTTGCATTCATTTGTCTAAATTTAGAGAGCAGTAATGATAGCTGCAATTTTCCTTTGAAAATTATAAATCTGAGGCAATAATTGTATCTGCACCTACTCTTTGCCTATTTTTGCAGTGTTCAAAAATATTCATATGGTTAGAAAGCAGATGTTGCCTATAGCGTGTGTTTCATGACTGCTTTCCTGTGCAAAATAAGATTTGGTAGCATACTATAACTGTGCATGGTGCACATGGAGATGGGCTTCTTTCATGCCCATCCTGGCTTTTCACTAAGCAATTAGTTTCTCAAAATATGTATGATTTAGTAGACCAGCAGGTCATTATTTCTCTCATTTCTTTTATAAGCATTAATTTTGCATTGAATACTTTTTTCTTATTTTATAGTAGAATTATTAATTGACTAATTTATTTGTTTATTCATTCACTCATTCAGTCATTCATTTTTTTCTGTAAAATATTTTCAATCTCATGATGTCCTTGTAACCACTAAGTTTGTATTCCAACTCTATGATGGTGCTGAAATTCAAAATTCTAACATCATTTGCTAAACTCTAAACTTATAGAAGGAAGATCTGTTGTACCCCAATGAGCTCTGGTTTATGTAGAGAATTTTTACAAACACCTAAAAGAAATATATTTAAAAACCTGCAAAATGTTTTCACTGAATTAAATACCTATTCAATGTCAACATGATATATTGGGAAAGTGTTAATACTAGGATGTTAATATCAGAAGATAAAAACAACATGACTGCATGTTAGTGTAGTTTATAGTATCAAAATAACATAGAAGATCCAAACCTTGAACAGAAATTGATCCTATATTAGAGAAGCCACTGCAGTATTTGAAATAAAGTTTTTTCTCAATGAAATGTATGTATGATGCTTTAAATATTTGTCAGTTAATCAGTATCTACCAAATAATGTACTTTCAAAGCAAGTAACATTATCACACTAAAAGTAGATTGAAAGATAATAAAAGCATCATTTTGCATAGCAGAACCTAGAGCCCTAGAGAAGACAGGAGACATCATTGATCTAGTGACCCAGTGGAAGCCGGGTGGACTCAGTTCTTCGTCGTAAAACAATTGTTCCTACAAACTGGTTTCATCTTTAGCCAGTGTTTAGTGTTTTACTTGGATGTTAAACTCAAGCACTAGAAATGCAGGTACTCCTCTGTTGAATGAAGGTAGAGATAAGGAAACCTCTTGGAAAAATGGAACAAATGACTCCAAGTGTTTGATAAACACTAGTAAACTTCTCTGGCAACACAGATTTTTGTCCTTAAAATTCTATATTTTTTGAATGTTTAAAATATTTTTTAATATTTTTTACTGGTTATTTAGTTTACTTACATTTCAAGTGTTAATCCCCTTCCCGATTTCCCCTCCACAAACCGCTTATCCTATCCCCTCTTCTCCCTGGTTCTGTGAGGATGCTCTCCCACCGACCCACCCACCCACTCACTCTTGCCTTACTGCCATAGCAGTCCCTACACTGGGGCATTCAGCCTTCACAGAACCAAGGGCTTCCCCTCCTATTGATGCCAGATAAGGCAGTCCTCTGTGTCATATACAGCTGGAGCCATGTGTACTGTTTGGTTGCTGGTTTAGTCCTTGGGAGCTGTGGGAAAATAAGGAACGTAAGAGTTGTGTTTTATGTTTGTTTTCAAAGGTTAGCTCAAATTACATCCTTTCCTGCAAAAGATTTCACATGCTATAGTCAAATCACTGTGTTACACATGCTGTGCTAAGATAAAAGTTTTGGGTAGACTATGATATAGTAAGGTATACAAGGTGAATGAGTATATGAATAAATCTTGAGTAATTTCAAAGTAGCATACACTATAATAGATACAAAGGAAAAAAAATCTCCAAGTTGTGTGTATGAATAAAAACAAAATAAAACTGTGTTGCCTTCACATGTACAGTTTTGATACTGAAGTGATGGTCACAAGACACTCACTGTTATATTCAAGGACTGCTTGGACTACATACTGCAACATGGCTTTCAAAAACCAAAAGAAAAAGAAAAGAGGTCTAATAAGTTTTGAATATAAAAAGAAACTTCTAATAAATGTCCTAAAGAAAAACTTTAAATTCTGTATTTTTGTAATAAAAAAGAACTTAATGTGACAAAAATCAATAACAAACATTTTCTTTTTTTATTTTATTTTTTTTCTTTTTAATGAACAAACAAAAACAACAAGAACAAACCCCTGTTGCCTCCCCCCTCCCCATGCCTGCCACCCCACCTTCTCCCACTTAACAGCCCTGTCATTCTCCTACACTGGGGCACAGAACCTTCGAAATACCCATGCAAGGAGTTGCAGAGACTAACTACGGAGCAGAGACTGAAGGAAGGGCACTCCAGACTGATATAACAAACATTTTCATAAATATATTGTCCTTAAGAAAAAAATACTACCAAATGTTTTTAGAAGTTTCAAGTTCCACTTGAAAGAAATGAGATCATTTAAATGCAACAAGAGGAAAATACAATCTGACTTACTCATATCTTCTATTTCAAATCCTAGGTCAATGCTCTGGTAATTCAAGTAATATCTCAAAAATACACACCAGACACAGATTCCTAGGGTTGAAAAGTTATCCCGTGTACCAGAATGTATACCATCCTGGCATTTTGGACATAAATACTGGCTAGGCAGGGCTAATTTAGGATGCAGCATGCTGAGGGTCCAGATGTTGAATTGTCCAGTCTTTGTGTGTTTATTGTAGTCTTTATGGATATCTAGTTTCTGATTTTTCTGTTTTTCAGTATTTTGCCTCCATTTAATTACAACTTTCACAACCTCATATATTCACACAATGTAGCTTAATTTTTATTTAACTTCAGATCATTATGCTTTATTAAGGGAATACATTAGAGATACATCTAAAGAAAACTTTCAAAACATCAGTCTTTAACATCTATTTGTTTAAAAATGGACCCAAACTTTCTTCCCAAAGCATTTACTTGTTTATAACCCAACTATATTTAAGCAACACTTTCCTGTGTTTTATCCACTATCAAATAGATAGGTGTTATAAATTTTATAGAGGTGCTCCTAAACCTGACATTGCAAGCTGGGAAGCACCCTCATAGTTCCCTACTTTATATATTATTTTTATGGTGAGAATTAAAGCGTTTATGAGGCTGTAATTTCTGACATTACCGTTTCTTCCTGGGAACTTGATGTTATCCTGTTTTACAAAGAGGCACACAGGAGAAGGAATGCATTGCCAAGGTCAAATGAGTTTTCTGAATCTAGAGTTAAGATGCTCTAAGCAAAGCAGAATCAATGTCTTTGATTAACATTATTGGTAATAATATATGATAATTTTTTACATGAGTTCTAAAAATTAAAGTATTAATGACTGACATATTCAAGGTGTGATATTAATAAAGCCAAACAAACAACGTAAGGATGCCTGGGCTAATGGTTAAGCGCTTAAGAGAGCCTGCTGTTCTTTCAGAGGACACACATAAGTGTCTAGCACCTCTGATATGCAGTTTTTAACTAACTCCAACTGAAAGTCTAGGGATCTAACACCCTTCTTTCCTCTACAAACATGAGTGCATGTGTATTACACATTTACACAGATACACCTACATGAATATGAATAAAAATAAATGTTTAGAAAATGACTTGATAAATACTTCTTTTTAAAAATAGTAAATAACAATTAAATGTGGTATAGTTTCATGTAAAACAGGTACAGTGTGTCCTAAATTTGCATATGGGAGAAATTTTAAGAAATATCAATGGGATATAATCTCATACTGGAACAATAATTAGAATAATATGAAGTATGAACATTGCCAAATAGAAGTAATGCTAGCAGATACAGAAGTAGTTAGATAAAGGCATGTATGTTGAAAACAACAATAAAATAATACCAAGGCAATTACATAGTGTTGACCTTGATCTAATTCAGGTAATACAGCCTATAAAATATCTCACAAAGCATGTGCTGTGATGATAGTAAATATCTGGAAACCTTTTCATTTCCAGGAAGTGCTTAAGGCATTCTGTGTAACTTACCTATTATTAATTTGTTTAAAGTTTTCTTGTGGAAGCCTAGAACTTAATAAATTTGGACGCTTTTCTAATAATACATTGGTATAACACTCAAAACCGATAATACAAAAGCTTAAATATTTTGACATATGTTACCAAGGGTTTCTTTAGTTTAATCCTGGTATTCTGCAATTATTTTAAAGTCTAATTCATACACACACACACACACACACACACATACATGTATGTATATATGTGTACATACATGTATATATGTGTGTGTGTGTATATATATATATATATATATATATATATATATGTATAGGCTCTACTTCTTCAACATTTGCATTTTGGTTAAAAGTTGCCTTGATTGTTCAGTCAAGTTGTTACCTTCACTGATAGATATTACTATATTGTACTATATTGTATGGCTATATTTTATTTTGTTTGTGCAATCGTCAGTAAATGATTGGGGATTTAGTATTACCCAATTAACTTATGAGAGTTTAATCAGTAATTATTCATATTTCTTGAACATATGTGGACTAGATAATATCTAAGATCCTTATATCATCTGTCAATATCCAGCAATACCAAATACTGATTAGTTTTTCCTTCTCCAGACCTAAGAAAATCTACAAAATGAAGTAATTATGTATTAAGTGTTAAAACTGTTATATTTTCAACTCATCTGTTTGATGCTTCAGTCTGTCTTAGAAGGGGAAACAAAATACTCAGAGGAAGAAATCCAGACACCATGTGGATGTCAGGACATGCTTGCTGACAGGAGCCTGGTATAGCTATCTCCTGTGAGACTCTGCCCAACCCTGACAAATAGAGAGGCAGATGCTCACAGCCAAACATTGGACTGAGCACAGAGTTCCCAATGGAGGAGTTAGAGAAAGGAGTGAAGGAACTGAAGGGGTTAGCAACCCCATAGGAAGAGCAATATCCACTAACCATAATCCCCATAGTTCCCAGGGACTAAATCACCAACCAAAGAGTACACATGGAGGGACAGATTGCTCCAGCTGCCTATGTAGCAGAGGATGGCCTTGTGGGGCATCTACGTGAGGACAGGCCCTTGGACCTGTGAAGGCTGGATGCCCCAGTGTAGTAGAAGGCAAAGGTGGGGAGGCAGGAGTGGGTAGGAGGGTTGGGGAACATCCTCATAGAATCAGAATTGGGGGAATGGGATAGAGTGTTTCCAGAGGGGAAACCAGGAAGAGGGATAATATTTGAAATGTAAAAAAAAAGAAAATATCCAATAAAAGAAAAGAAAAAACGTATAAAAAGCATTGATATATTTAGGGATTACAATGCTGTCTTAGTCAAGCTGAGCTGTCAGTATTTTATAAACAGAAGTTTCAGTACATCTGAAGCTGCCAAAACAGGTGAGCTCTTTCCTAGGAAGACAGTGAGAGGGAAGCATAGTGGTTCTACTGTTAGAGACATAGAGCTTAGAAAGATGGAAGACAGCTGATGATTCAGAAATACCTATGCTTTATAGTCAAATCTTAAAACTGTATGTTTAAAAATATTGCCTTATGCATTTTAAGTTCTCCCACATGGTCTGTAAATCCGAGTTGTTAGCAATTAGGTCATTATATTCTTTTATGGTCTTACAAAAATCAATAGGAGTTTTGTGTATTATTTTAGAGCAGAAAAATCTTATAGATTATTTGGTGTTTAATAAAGATAGAGCTTATGGTTTCCCCTGTTATTAACATAAGTTTTGTCTTTGAAATGTCTATTAGTCATTAAAATTATCTGCAAGTAAAAAAATAAAAAATAAAAATATCAAGGAAAAATATTTATCATGTGACTTAAATTATAGAATATTTTTCTTAATTTAATGAACCACATTTGAGCTAACCATCTCATTTTCTTACACCCTTTTCCATTTTCCTTTTAAAAAACCAATTATCCTATATTTCCACTAGCTTTTTTTTCATCATTTCCTTTATGTCAATTTCCCTAAGATTTTTGTCTTTTGTCTTAAAATATAGATCATCATTGATATACACTTAGTGTACTTATAATTGACTTGAAGATTGTTTCATAGAGAAGATGCAAAATATTTGCTTATAAATCACTACTTTTCAACAAAAACATGGATTTACTGTTAGAGTATGATGGGCAGTATACTCAGGGATATTGTCTTTACATTTATACAGAATCAACTGTAAATGAAAACATGTTAAATTACATTTTAGAAATTAATATACTGATATTAAAAGCTACCTTATTTCTATATACTGAAAAAGTTATTGAAAATTCTACTAGTTGTTAAACTTCCAAAATATTTAAAACAAATATATCCATTTATTTACCTTGAGCCAACTCATCGCATATTCTGACTGAGCTAAGAATAAAGTGCTTTATTTTAATGATATACAAATTCCCTTGTTTACCCTTTAATATGTGAATGCTCTCTTGTAGCTTATTTTATTTCTAATGTTACACACAGGTATGTATGATATATGTATACCAGCACACACAATTTACATATAGATCAGTAGTAGTCACCACTTTTTAAGATTCTATAAGTTTACAAGTTTACAGAAAGCTTTAATTTTCAAGCATGATAATAGAAAAGCCAACTATTTTTAGTAATGTAGCTACATATCTATGAATAAACCTGAGAGAAAAAGTTAGCAAATTTTAGGCCAGCCTGGACTACTGACTAAAATCCTATCTCAGAAAAAAGAAGACAAAGAATGAGAATAAGGAGGAGGAGGAAGGGAAAAAATGTTTTGGATAAATGTGAATTAATACCATCATATAAGACCACACTGTGACATGGACAATGTAATGGTAACTATATATGTGAATAGTATAAGAACTGCAGTGGTTAAAGCAAATAGAAAGTTAAATGCTTTAGTTGTTTTCAACTACTTTTTTAAATGTTTAGCATTTCTTTTTACATTTTTATTAGATATTTTCTTTATTTACATTTCAAACAGTATACCCATTCTTCCTGGTTTCCCCTGGACAAAAACTCCTTTTCCCTCCCCTCTCCCTCTGCTCACCAACCCACACTCTCCTGCTTCCTGGCCCTGGCATTCCTCTACACTGGGGCATAGAGCCTCCACAGGACCAAGGGCCTCTCCTCCCATTGATGACCTACTAGGCCATCCTCTGCTACATATGCAGCTGGATCATGAGTCCCACCATGTGTACTCTTTGGTTGGTGGTTCAGTCCCTGGGAGCTCTGAGGGTACTGGTTAGTTCATATTGTTGTTTCTCCAGTGGGATTGCAAATCCTTCAGCTCCTTGGGTCCTTTCTCTAGTTCCTTTACTAGGGATCCTGTGCTCAGTCCAATGGATGGCTCTGAGCCTCTACTTCTGTAATTAGTTGGGCACTGGCAGAACCTCTCAGGAGACAGCTATATCAGGCTCCTGTCAGTCAGCACTTGTTGGCATCCACAATAGTGTCTGGGTTTGGTGATTGTATATGGCAAGGATTCCCAGGTGGGGAAGTCTCTGGATTGTCCTTACTTCAGTCTCTTCTCCATACTTTGTCTCTGCAACTCCTTCCATGGGTATTTTGTTCTCCCTTCTAAGAAGAATCAAAGTATCCACACTTTAAGTCTTCCTTCTTCTTGAGTTTCTTGTGGATTTTATTAGATTATGGATTGTATCTTGAGTATTCTAAGCTTCTGGGCTAATATCCACTTATTAGTGAGTGCATACCATGTGTGTTCTTTTGTGATTATGTTACCTCACTCAGGATGATATTCTCCAGATCCATCCATATCCCTAAGAATTTCATAAATTCATTGTTATTAATAGCTGAGTAGTTCTCCATTATGTAAATGTACCACATTTTCTGTATCCATTCCTCTGTTGAAGGACATCTGAGTCCTTGCCAGCTCCTGGCTATTATAAATAAGGCTGCCATGAACATAGTGGAGCATGTGTCCTTATTACATGTTGGATCATCTTCTGGATATATTCCCAAGAGTGGTATAGCTGGGTCCTCAGGTATTACTATGCCCAATATTCTGAGGAACTGCCTGACTGATTTCCACCTTGCCTTCCCAGCAACAATGGAAGACTGTTCCTCTTTCTCCACATCCTCGCCAGCATCTTCTTTCACCTGATTTTTTGAACAAAAAATTCTGACTGGTATGAAGTAGAATCTCATGGTCGTCGTGATTTGCATTTCCCTGATGACTAAGGAACATTTCCTTAGGTGCTTCTTGGTCATTCAATATTCCTCAGTTGAGAATTCTTTGTTTATCTCTGTTCCCCATTTTTAATAATGTTATTTGATTCTCTAGAGTCTGATTTCTTGAGTTCTTTTTATATATATTGGATATTATCCCTATATCAGATGTAGGATTGGTAAAGATATTTTCCCAAACTATTCATTGCCTTTTTGTCTTCTTGACATTGTCCTTTGCCTTGCAGAACTTTTGTAATTTTATGAGATCCAATTTGCCAATTCTTGATCTTACATCACATGCTATTATTGTTCTTTTCAAGGAATTTCCCCCTGTGCCCATATGTTTGAGGCTCTTCCTCACTTTCTCCTCTATAAGTTTCAGTGTATCGGATTTTATGTGGAAGTCCTTGATCCACTTGGACTTGAGCTTTGTACAAGGAGATAAGAATGGGTAGATTTGCATCCTTCTACATTGAACTAGTAACATTTATTTGAAAATGCTGTTCCACTGGGTGGATTTAGCTCCTTTGTCAAAGATCAAGTGAGCATAAGTGTCTGGGTTCATTTATGGATCATCAATTCTACTTCACTGGTCTTCTTGCCTTTCTCTGTACCAATACCATGCAGTTTTTTTTATCACTATTGCTATGTAATATAGCTTGAGGTCATAGATGGTGATTTTCCCAGAACTTTTTTTATTGTTGAGAATAGTTTCCACTATCCCTGTTTTATTTTTAATTCCAAATGAATTTGCAAATTTCTCTTTTAACATTTTGAAGAGTTGAGTTGGAATTTTGATGGGGATTGTATTGAATGTGTAGATTGCTTTTGGGAAGATGACCATTTTTACTATATTAATCATGCCAATCCATGGGCATGAGAGATCTTTCTATCTTCTGACATCTTCAAATTTCCTTCTTCAGAAACTTTAGGTGCTTATATAGATCTTTAACTTGCTTGGTTAGAGTCACACCAATGTATGTAATATTATTTGTGACTATTGTGAATGGTGTAATTTCCCTAATTTCTTTCTCTGCCTGTTTAATCTTTGAGTAGATTAAGGCTACTGATTTGTTTGACTTAATTTTATATTCAGTCACTTTGCCAAAGTTATTTACCAGCTTTAGGAGTTCTTTGGTGTAGATTTTGGGTCACTGATATATCTGTTCATATCATCTGCAAATAGTGATATTTTGACTCCTTCCTTTCAAATTTATATCTCTTTGACCTCCTATTGTTGTCTAATTGCCCTAACTAGAACTTCAAGTACTATATTGAATAGATACAGAGAGAGCAGGCAACCTTGTCTAGTCCCTGATTTTAGTGGAACTGCTTCAAGTTTCTTTCCATTCAGTTTGATGTTGGCTACTGTTTTGGTGTGTATTGCTTTTACTATGTTTAGGTATGAGCCTGAATTCCTGATCAGCATCTAATGAAATGATTATGCATTTTTTTCTTTGAGTTTGTTTATATAGTAGATTACATTGATGGATTTCCATATGTTGAACCATGTTTGCATCCCTGGGATAAAGTCTACTTCATCTTGGTGAATGATTATTTTAATGTGTTCTTGAATTCAGTTGGCAAGTATTTTATTAATATTTTTGCATCAATGTTCTTAAGGGAGATTGGTCTGAAGTTCTCTTCCTTTGTTTGGTCTTTATGTGGTTTAGGTGTATGCATAATTATGGCATTATAGAATGAATTGGGTAGTGTACCTTCTGTTTTTATTTTGTGGAATAGTTTGAAGAGTTTTGGTTTTAGGTATTCTTTAAAGTTCTGACAGAATTCTACACTGAACCCATCTGGACCTAGGCTTTTTTTGGTTGGGAGACTATTAATGACTGCTTCTATTTCTTTAGGGGTCATGGGACTGTTTAGATGGTTTATCTGATTCTGTTTTAACTTTGGCATCTTGTAGGTATCTAGAAAATTGCCCATTTCACCCAGATTTTCCAATTTAGTTGAGTATAAACTTTTTTAGTAAGATCTGATGATTTTTTAATTTCCATGGTTTCTGTTGTTATGTGTCTCTTTTCATTTCTGATTTTATTAATTAGGATACTGTCTCTGTGCTTTCAGGTTAGTCTGGCTAAGGATTTATCTATCTTGTGGATTTTCTCAAAGAACTAGCTCCTCATTTTGCTGATCTTTTGTATAGTTCTTTTTGTTTCTATTTGGTTGATTTCAACCCTGAGTTTGATTATTTCCTGCTGTCTACTCCTCTTGCGTGTATTTGCTTCTTTTTGTTCTAGAGCTTCCAGGTGTGCTGTCAGGCTGTTAGTGTAAGGTCTCTCCAGCTTCTTTTTGGAGACACTTAGAGCTATGAGTTTTCTTCTTACCACCGCTTTCATTGTATCCCATAAGTTTTGGTATGATGTGTCTGCATTTTCATTAAATTCTAAACAGCCTTTAATTTCTTTTATTTCTTCCTTGACCAAGTTATCATAGAGTAGAGTTTCAGTTTCCATGTGTATGTGTATTTTCCATTGTTTTAGTTGAAATTTAAGACCAGTCTTAGTCCGTGGTGATCTGATAGGGAGCATGGGATTATTTCAATCTTCTTGTATCTGTTGAGGCTTGTTTTGTGGCCAGTTATATGGTCAATATTGGAGAAAGTGCCATGAGGTGCTGAGAAGGAATTATAGAAATTATGGAATTAAATGTTCTATAAACATTTGTTAGATTCATGACTTCTGTGAGTTTCACTGTGTCTCTTTTTAGCTTCTGTTTCCATTATCTGACCAATGCTGAGAGTGTGATGTTAAAGTCTACCACTATTGTGGAATGCGATCTGTGCTTTGAGCTTTATTTAAGTTTCTTTTATGAATGTGGGTGCCCTTGAATTTGGAGCATAGATGCTCAGAATTGAGGTTTAATCTTGGTAGATTTTTCCTTTGACCAGTATAAAGGTATAAAGTGGCCTTCCTTATTTTTTTGATAATTTTTGGTTTAAAGTTGATTTTATTTGATATTAGAATGTATATTCCAGTTTGTTTCTTGAGACCATTTGCTTGGAAAATTGTATTCCAACCTTTTACTCTGAGGTAATGTTTGTATTTGTCACTGAGGTGGATTTCCTGTATGCAGCAAAGTGCTGGGTCCTGTTTATATATCCTGTCTGTTAGTCTATGTTTTTTTATTGGGGAACTGAGTCCATTGATGTTAAGAGATATTAAGGAAAAGTGGTTGTTTCTCCCTGTTATTTTTTTTATTAGAGGTTGCATTATGTTTGTGTGCCTATCTCCTTTGGATTTGTTGAAAGATGACTTTCTTGCTTTTTCTAGGGTGTAGTTTCCCTCCTTGTGTTGGTGTTTTCCATCTATTATCCTTTGTAGGGCTGGATTTGTGGAAAGATATTGTGTAAATTGGCTTTATAGATGAATATCTTGTTTACTCTGTCTATAATAATTGAGATTTTGGCTGGATATAATAGTCTGAGCTGGCATTTATGTTCTCTTAGGGTCTGTATGACATCTGCCCAGGATCTGCTGGCTGTCATAGTCTCTGGTGAGAAGTCTGGTATAATTCTAATAGGTCTGCCTTTATATGTTACTTGACCTGTTTTACCTTATTGCTTTTAATATTCTTTTTTTACTTAATGTATTAGGTGTTTTGATTATTATGTGACAGGAGGAATTTCTTTTCTGGTACAGTCTATTTGGATTTCTGTAGACTTCTTGTATGTTCATGGGCATCTCTTTCTTTAGGTTAGCAAAGTTTTCTATAATTTTGTTGAAGATATTTACTAACCATTTAAGTTGGGAATCTTTCCTCTCTTCTATAACTATTATTCTTAGTTTTGGTCTCGTTGTGTCCAGGATTTCCTGGATGTTTTGGGTTAAGAGCTTTTTGCATTTTGCATTTTCTTTGACTGTTGTGTCAATGTTTTCTATGGTATCTTCTGCACCAGAGATTCTCTCTTCTATCTCTTGTATTCTGTTGGTGATGTTTGCATCTATGACTCCAGTGTTGTCTCCCTTTGTGATTTCTTTATTGTTTCCATTTCCATTTTTATATCTTGGATGGTTTGTTCATTTCCTTTGACTGTTTGATTGTGTTTTCCTGTAATTCTTTAAGGGAGTTTTGTGTTTCCTCTTTAAGGGATTCTACCAGTTTACCTGTGTTTTCATGTATTTCTTTAAACGTGTTATTTATGTCCTTCTTAATGTCCTCTACTCTTATCATAAGAAGTGACTTTATATCTGAATCTTGTTTTTCCAGCGTGATGGTGTATCCAGGACTTGCTATGGTGGGAGAATTGGGTTCTGATGATGCCAAGTAACCTTGGTTTCTGTTGCTTCTTTTCTAAAGCTTGCCTCCCACCATCTAATTATCTCTAATGCTCCCTGTCCTTGTTATATTTGACTGCAGCCTGTCCTTACTATAATCCTGGTTGAGTCAGGACTCCTCAGAGTCCAGCTGTCTCTGTGATTCTGTGATTTCAGGATCCTGTGACTCTGGGTGCGTCAGAGTTCCTGGGTGTCAAGCTGCCTGTGAGATCTTGAGATCCTGATGTGACCAAGCTCCTGGGATCCTAAGATCCTGGGCATGCAAGGTTGTCTGGGAGTAGAGCCTCCTCTGGGGGTTGTGGTACTGGCCACTGAGTTCACACCCAAGGTAGACCATTTGCATACCAGAAGGAACCAGAACCACTGGTTGGGTGGGGTTTCTATGTCCTTGGATCCTTCTGGTCCCAGTTACTCCTGGTGGTTTTGAACAGATGTTGTGTTCTCACCCCTGTTCCCAAGATCCTGGGCATGCTAGAGCTCCTGGGAGTGGAACTACCTCTGGGGGGCTGTGGATTAATTTTTAATTATTTAATTAATTTATTTTTTACACTCCATACTTTACTCCCCCTGCCCCATCCACTGTCCGACTGTTCCAAAGCCCATACCTCCTCCCCACCTTCCTGTTTCCACCTGGATGCTCCCCACACACACCTGACCTATAAACTCCCTGAGGCCTCCAGTCTCTACATCATCTCTGAATGAACACAAAAATCCTCTACTATATGTGTGTTGGAGGACTTATATCAGCTTCTGTATCCTTCCTGTTTGGTGGTGCAGGTTTGAGAGATCTCAGTGGTCCAGGTTAATTGAGACTGCTTATCTTTCTTTTACAGACAAATGGATGGAACTAGAAAAATATCATTCTGAGTGAGGTAACTCAGACTCAAAAGTACATGGATGGTATGAACTCACTAATATGTGGATATTAGCAAAAAAAATAAATAAATTACAGAATACCAAAGATACTGTCCACAGAATTCAAAAAGTTCAACAAGCTGAATTGCCCAAGTGAGGATGCCTCAGCCCCATTTGGGAGGGAGAAGAAAGGATAAGAATAAAGTGAGGTACAATGATCAGTAATATAGATGCCTCAGACTATAGAATGTAGGCCCTTAGGGCTAAGAAAAGAACACTGTAAAACATGTTAGTGTGTAGTTATAATGCATTATGGTGTTGTAAGTGAGCAATTCAGGGTGAGCCGGGGATAATTCTTATGAAAGTTTTAACTAGAGCAAAAACAGAGGAATGTTTCCAAGATGACATATTGAAAAATGCAAGCACAATTAGGCAGATTGTAAAACAAAATGACTCAAAGTAGTAGAAATATGGAGGACAGATGTCATTATACTCATTTTGAGGAAGCAATAATTGCCAAATAAGTTCTGCAAGTAAAGATAAGAAGAGAAACAGGGTCTTATCCAGATAAAAGTACAATGATTTCATTAGGAAACATGGCATATAGAGTGAGGTGATACACAGAATCCAAATAAAATACCTGCAAAGTACCCAGAGAGAAAACTGAATATGATTAATGAACTATCAAGAAATCTTACTGTAGATTTGTTGTTATAAGGATAAATGGGGATAAATTGCATGAATTGAGGTTATGAAACATTATTGATACATATAATTCCATATCTTGAAATATTTCAAAATCTTTTTATTTCAAATGAGTCTCAATAATATAATTTTTCATTTTAAAGTTAATAAAATAGATGTTGATGTTTCTCTTACTGAGGAACACATTGGACCTGATCTCACACAATCTTGGTAACATTTAAAGAGGGCATTTCAATGGAAATGGTATGTAATAGAAGAGGGCACAAATGACAAAGTGGCATATTCCATTTACACATTTGGTTTTCTTAAAAGTAGTTCTAAATAACTTCATTTCTGGCAACATTTTGTCATAAGATTAACTCCTTTTGGTAAATATTTCTAGTTTACTTCAGATTCGGTTGCTTGAACTTTACTTATATGCCTGCATATAGCTGTGTTATAAATTTATTTATTTAAATAAGTGAAGTTTCTTCTCTTTTACTAGTGGAATTTATCAAAATCTTGGCTTATGTTGATTTTTTACTAAAAGGAAACCAGCTTGTCTACTGTTTTGGACTCTGAAAATAAAGTTATTGGTCACATAAACGTATCTATATAAAATTGATTAATGGAACTGGGGATGTAGCACAGTGATGACGTCCAAAGGCCCTGTGTTTAGTCCTCAGCAGTACCAACTACAAAGAACAAACACATAACACACAGATGCAGACACAGACTGACACACACACACACACACACACAAACACACACACACCAGCACATGCCTTGAAAAGAATCTTCGTTTTATTCATATATTGCTACCCAAGTAAAACATTCTCATCTATTGTATAGACCTGTATGGCTAAATTGTGATTGTAGAGGTATCTCCCCAGATAATGTCACACAAATAAACAAACACCTCCTTGAACTCATTATGACTATTTATTTACAATTCAGCATATTCCATATTCTGTGTAGAAAGTATCTTTGAATCCTAGAGTTTATAAATATATTTTGTTTCATTTTTATACATGCATACACTTTACTTCCATGTAGGGTTGTGTTTGACCTCTGTGCCTGATACATACAGATTTTAAAATAAGGCATCAGATTCTACGAAACAGTAGTTATATGTAATTGTAATTTTTGAGAATTAAACCCAAGTCCTCCAGAATAACAGCCAATGCTTTTACCTGCTAAGCTGGTAAATAAACAAACCTATAAGTAAAATTTGCTGATTATTGTGACAATATTGTTAATTTACATTAATGCTTCTCTAAGAATATACACTTCATTTCAGAAAAATGGACCTTAAAATGTCAAAACACTTACTGTCTAGCTTAATACTTTAAATATAATTACAATTAAATCAACTTTTAAGAGAATGAACATATAATGTACTTATTGCTGATATATTATTTTAGCATGAAGAAGGAAGAACATAATATCTTACCCCATAATTTGGTTTAATCATGAGTTCACATTCAATTTGAAATGTTTACATCTTCTAATCATATGATACTTTATGATTCGAAGATGTGTTTCTCAATGTTTGTCAAAGAAGTAAACATTTTTAGCCTTTTCTGAAGGGGGTGGCAAGTCTTATCTGATATGCAATGCGATATGACAGGAGTGGTTGATCTCTATTGAGGCTGCCCCTTATCTGTAGAGAATCAGAGGAATAGCAGATTGGAGATTCAAAGAGAAGAGGTGGGGGAGGTACTTCAAAGAGAAGAGAAACTGAAGTTGAGATGTAAAATAATAAAATTAAAATATTAAATGAAAAAAAGAAATAAGTGTTTCACTCTCAGAGACTAGGTCATTTTTCTAAATTATTAAAAAGGTCAAAAATAAAATGTACTTATAACTAAAATGGTCTCTTCAGATGTGCAAGATAGTTAAAGACACATGCAACTTTGATGTGGCACCATATAGAAGATACTCCAGGGTAAATTCTGTTTCAGAGAATACTATATTTATAACCTGCAAGCTGCAGTAATGATTGACTTGACAAGATTTTTCTAATTAAGGCAATAATGGCATGAATGTCAAGAGTGTAACCACTGACTTTCTAATTGATTTTAGGTAGTTTTTTTTTTTTTTTTTTTTTT
>JADRCC010187247.1:1160-13813 GCA_019843855.1 Hylomyscus alleni
GGGGGGGGAGGGAGACAGAGACAGAGACACAGAGACTAAATGGGAGGTCTCCATCAAATCTCTCACCTCAGATGTCTCCGCCCCCCGGGGTGCCCCAACCTGCAGGACTAAGAAGCGAGATACAGCAATCCCTTCCTATATGATTTAAATCAGGCCTTTGTTTATTTACTTTGAAGGAAAGTTACATTGGGTAGGGATAAACAAACAAAAGGTTACAAGAGAATGAGAGAGGAGGAACAACCTTTTATCCTGAGTGAATATTAATTGCTACAAGGTTCTGAGCCTAGATAAACCCATGCCAGTATTAATGAACAAATCTTAGACCCCAGAGCAGATAAGCTTCTAAGCAAAACCCCATGGCAAAGCTGTCTTCCCTAAGCTAGTGGGGTAAAAAGCAAACTGCCTCCCTAAGTGAGTGAGCTACAAGGAGAAGCTGCTTTTTGGCAAAATTGTCTCTAAGCAAGAAACCCAAAGGCAAGGCTGCCTTCTGAGCAAAGCAAAATGCTTCCAAGTAAAAATGTGCTTCCAAAAGTACCTCAAGGCAAGAATGACCCCCCCAAGGCAAAACTGCCTTACAAGTCCTCGGAGCAGCTGTCTTTTATAAACCTGAATGACATCATAACTGTCAGATAGCTAAAACTGTTTCTAATTGGTCAAGCCAAATGAGACACAGTTGGCCACGCCCCCAGCCTGTCAGTTGGGAATAGGGAAGTAGTTCTCCACACGTTTAGAGAACCAGCATCCCTGTAGGGAAGTAGTTCTCCACACGTTTTGAGAACCAGCTCTCCACACTCAGACATCAGGGAACCTCATGGAAGAGGAAGAAGAAAGACTATAAGAGCCAGAGGGGATGGATGGAGGACACTAGGAGAACAAGGCCCTCAGAACCAACATGAGAAAATGTCATATGACAGCACTGACATTGAAGCAGCAAGCACAGGGCCTCTAAGGTTCTGCACCAGGTCCTCTGCATACATAAAATAAAAGTGTTGCAATGAGCATCCCAAAAACACATCAGTAGGCTCTTGCTGATGAAGAGTGTGCTCCAGAGACCACACCCCAGTCAAAATAGTTTTCACATCCCTTACATTCATGTGAACACGGTAGAACTTACAGAAGCCTATATGTTTTAAGAGTGAGGCTTCACCTGGTGGTAGTGGCGCACGCCTTTAATCCTAGCACTTGGGAGGCAAAGGCAGGCGGATTTCTGAGTTCGAGGCCAGCCTGGTCTACAGAGTGAGTTCCAAGACAGCCAGGGGTATATAGAGAAACCCTGTCTCGAAAAACAAAAACAAAAACAAAAACAAAAAAAAAGAGTGAGGCTTCATACCTACATGCCCTTCCCTCCATTAACAGAAACACAAGCTGGGGCACAGAGGGGAGACAGGCAAACTCACACTACAGCACAGAGGGGAAACAGTCCCTTGTTGTGGGTAGTTCTTGCATGTGTCACTAATATTTTTTAAAATTTATTCATTCACATATATATTTGACAATAAAAACTATGCATTTGTCATGTAAAAGATGCATATATGTACATGTCCATAGTGTCCATTACAATGTGGGTAAATCTAGAAAATTGCCATATGTAATTATCATTTTTCAGCTCTTGAAGTATTACATAAAGTGGCCATTGGTGATCACAAAGCTTACAGCATTCTAAAAGCTACGATTTGAATGGAAGCCCATGATTACCAGCCGCTTACTCCTACTTAATACAAAATTACTATTCTCAGTCAGCCCAAGATGTCTCCTCTCAGTGTGTGCTGTTCTGTTTTCTACTGAGGTCAAAGCTTTTCAGCTCAGAGTCCATTTTAGAGAATCTGACCTAAGTTTAAACTCAGATAAACTAACAGGTTGGTACCTAACATTAGTTTTCAAGTTGTCCCCACCCCACCTCTGAACAAAACCAGAGCCTAGCTCCAGTCTCTAGCTAATCCCCAGCAAGACCAGCATTTCCAGGATACACTCTCAACAAGACCAGTGTTTCCAAGCTATAGCTCGAATACAATAAAGACCCTACTGTGAGTTGCATCAAATTGGCTCCCTTCTGGGTTTTGGGAGATCACTACCATTTCCCTGGCACTACACTACATTGTACTGGGTGATTTACCTCAAGTGGCCAAGTCTACCTTGTGGTAGTTTTCATGAGGTAGCTCACCTGTAGTGATCTGATGGTAAATGCCTACCCTGTAGTGCTTCTATATCTCATTTTCAAAAAATATCTTCTAGGATTTTGAAAATTATTTCCACTTAAACCATTTTTAACTTTTATAAAAGCACCATTTTAAGTAACAGAAGGGGTTTTGGCTGATACTTTACCTCACATATCTCCAAGAATTATTTTTAGTATAACCTACTTACTATTCAGACAGTCTGTCCATTTTCCAGAGAGGATCCAGCTAATTGCGTTTCTAAACTCTACGCTGAATAGCGAAGAAAAAGACATTACAATTCGCCGGGCAATAACACTGACAACTGCGGGGGCTCCTACACTATTAAATGCCAAAGATGAAGCAGCCAATCATACAGACCCAGCCAAGGGTCGCTTTGCATAATGAAATGACATTGCTGCATTAGAAAGAAATAAGCAACCCTGACCCAGATTTGTACAGTAGGGTAGCTGCCCTAGATATCTGTCAAGATTGTGCATCAGAGTGTATTCTTAATCAGTGAGCAATCAAAACAAATATCTCACTTCACTTCATAAAGCCATGCAGCGTGATTGCATCTGACACATCTAGGGGAAGACAATCCCTTACAGTTCACTTCTTCCTGTTTCTAAATGGAGGCTGGGTTGCCGGAAGCCAGACTCTCCACTCTGTCATGTAGTAGACTGAGCATATCAGAGGATCTGGTAAAGCCATGATTTCTTACTAGGAATAAGGATTACAATAACGGTGGCCCTTTGCCTAAAGTGAAAGATCCTTTCAAAGTCACTGAGGATCTCTCAAATCAGACATGGTGGAAAATCAAGATGAGATTCTTTCCAAAGGAAACAAAGGAACCAGTGTTGTTATTTCAACCTTTCTGGCAGTTTCAGAAAAACACTTCAGGTACTTCAGTTTGGAAATGGTTGAATAATTTTTCATCCCTTTAGTACTGTGGTACATTGAATGGTGTGAACACCCAGTCTGCCCTGGGCTCTCATTCCACTGCTTCCTAAGCTGGGAGACTCTCACCAACCACCATTTATCTGGGCCTCCATTTTCTCAAACAAACAAACAAAAAATACTGATAATACCCAAGATTACGTCACAGAGTTGATGAAGGGATTAAATACAAGTAAAGCTTTGTAAGAATGATTTAAACATGCTAACCATCCAACAAAGAGTACTATTAATAATTAAATAATCCAATTAAGTCTGCTTAGGTCTAATAACTGACTGGATGCATATCCTTGGCAAGTCATGTTCAGAGTAAGATTATACATAAGCAAATTTTTACAAGTTTCTTAGGGGTGGTATTGGTCAGAGAAAGAGAAGAGAAGAGAAAAAGCTTTCTCTCTCTATTTTTGTGTTAAATGATTCGTTGTAAGCCGCACAGATTTCTTATGTAATTTGATATATGCAGTAAATAAGAAAAGCATGCAGTGGGATCTAAACCTGTGCCTGAGCTACTTAGCTTTGGACCTTGCTATAGAAAACAGAACAGGAATTGGGAAGGAAGAAAGATTGTTGCCAGGCCTGACACTGAACCTCCTTCCCACCTGCTCTGTGCCTCAGGCCTGCCAGCTCCTAGAGAACACAGACTGTGTGACTGACCGTGGCTAACATCGGCTGTGTTGGTGACCATAGACGATTCATTAGTGGCTGATTCTGCCCCCAAGGGCATGTGATTCCGTACATAAGTGAGGATTCTGAGATTATAAGGCTTAAGCAATGGAGGTGTCCTACCCTCTCATCCCTTCATGCTACATCCGGTGCAGATCAACACAGCTCTGTGGGACCCCTGAAGACCCAAGTGGAAGGGCCCCAGTCTCCATCTGGAACGGAGCTGAACTCATGGCAGAGAGAAAGAGCAGCATGGAGAGTTACATGTTAGCTGGTTTTGTCTGGATGGGGCTCATCTCTTCTGCTCACATCCGTTTGCCAGAGAAAGGCGTGCGCGCATGTCTGAGCTCAATGGCAATGTGCCACCTTGCAGCATGGCGTGAGTGTTCCAGTGGGAGTGGAAAACAAGCCATGCAGCCATGCTGTGCTCCCCCGACACACGGCACTCTTCACACAGCTTCTCCCTTTACTTCTTCAGCATTGGTACATAATCCACGACTGAATCCCTTGAGCTAGATGCATTTCAGAATTCTACAGTTCATTACCGCACAGTAGGTAATAGTCTAAATGAGATCCGGGTGTCACCTGTATTAAATACTTCTGTAGCAAAACACAAATATCCGGATGAAAATGAGATAAAACCAGAAACCTCATCTTGGTTTAGGACTGGTGTGTCCACTAAAGAAATATGCATAAAAAATAAGGATTTTCAGAGCTTTGTGAAATCAGGGTTGTAAATATCATCAAGAATTAGCTGTTGAGGAAATCCACTTTCAAGTCCCTTCTTCTAGCAGAAATGGCACAAAATTCAGAATATAGAGAAAGCAATGTATTTAGTGGATCCATGAGATATTCCTCTACTTCTTATCGTCTACAAAAGTTATATCAAAATTTAAACTCAACGGCTCAGATGTAAGTGTCAAAAAGGAGAGGGAGAGGAATCAAAAACCAAATGTGAACATGCCGCAGATCTCTCCATATTGTCGCTTTGACTTATATGTCCACTAAAGATAATTGCTCCTGTCAATAACCTCCAGGTAGCTAAAATTCCAATGTGCATTCAGGAGTTTGGACCAAATAAAGGGTGATAGGCTAGAGGGAAAATCTTAAACAAATATCAAAAGAAAAAAAGCAACAGACAAAACAAAAACTACAAAAATAAGCATACTGCAGTAACCCCGTTAATCAGGCAACCCAAAGAAAGAAAATCAGTTGACAAATCAGTTGAAAGAAAATCAGTTAACCTTGGAAGGACCGTGACAGCTACAGTTCAAAGAAGCTTGGCTGGTGATCAAAAGACCTCGGTGTCACTGTCCACTCCACCACTGTCTCTCCCACAGAAGATGCTTAGCGAGCTTACATCTGCATGGTAAGACTACTGAGACTTGGGTAAGAAAACCCTTCCGTGCTCACAGCTGTGCGCGGATGCTAGCGCTTCAGGTATGGCGGCTCCTTTCCCACCCATCTTTCCTCCAGTGAGCATATATACTCTCAGAGATCCTCAGCTCCCTGCTACCTGCTGGCCTTTATCCTTCACCCAGTTAAGTGTGAACAGCCCCAGTAGAGCCTGTAAGAGATGTCTAAAAGCACCTCCTTTGTCCTGAGGTCTGCAGGAAGTGCCCTCGGATTCAGGGCAGAGCTGCTGGGCTTTCTGTGAGGTAAGGATAGCAGAACTTAAAAGTCCTATGGGCCTTGTAGCCAGACAGGAAAACCTAGAAGTGGAAACAAGTGAGCTACAAGCCCGTGGTCTGTTCATGGGGACCATGGGCAGGGCACCAGAGACCAAACAGCTCTTAGAATGAATGGTGCTCACGTAACCCCAATGCTTGAGCCACATGAAGATTTCCTGGGATCCAATATCTCTTTCCAATATATCCTGTAAGTACAGCACGGACAGTAAATCCTCTATTAAATAGAGTGGAGGATACACTTTCGGCGCTATGCACCGTCAGCAGTTACTTGCTAACGATAGCAGCACAGTGGACTGTGTTGCTGCTTTCGTTTACACAGAGAGAGAATAAAAAGAAGGGTGGAAATGTGCTTAGGTACTTCTTAGAACTGTACCATGTGGGTGAAAAGGCTTGAAGAGGGACCATGGGATGAATGTTCACTCGATGCATTGAGCTTTGAGGGGTCAGCTACGCATGCGTTTGGCACTGCCATTTTACTGCCAGCCCGCTGTGCTGCACTGGCAGACGGACTGGCTAGCTCAAAGCCCAGGAGCCCTACAGAGCAGCAGCTGAGTCTGCCTGGAGCTCAGACATAGTCCACAGCCTACAGAACCGCCACCTTCACTGTGTAGCTTTGTTCAAGGTCAATATCACACTCTAAAAACCCTCGCATATAAGAGTCAAAAGGACAATTCCCTGTGACAAGACCCTCTGCCGCTTCAGCCACTGCTTCATCTCCTTCCCAGGTAATGTGTTCCCACAGACGAGGAGTCCTTCCCCACCCAGCGTCAGCCTGGACCAAATCACCGACTTCTGATAGCAAACCACAACTTCACTCATCACCATAGTTAGCGTTTGAAGGATGTGAGTCCCTTCAGTCACGTCACTTTGATACTAGCTAGTGCTATCATAATGCCTGCTCCAAAGGATCAAGTTGAGTATATCTCAGAAAGTGTGTGCTGCTGGCTTTCAAACAAACTGCAGAGCCCAAGGGCCTGCTCGCTGGTATTCTTGGAGGCAAGATGTAGACTACACGAATCTGCAACAAAGCAAGCCCCTAGGATTGTTGCACCTTAGCTCCAAAACCCTACCATGAAAACTGGTGGCTAGTCTGGGGTGGCATCCTGTGTCTGACATTTATCAGCACAGAAAATGCAAAATCAGTATAGATTCAAAATCATGGAATTACCAGTGAGAGCTTATCTTAGACACAGTTGGACTGCCTATGTTGTAAATGCCCTTTATTTATATGTTATACATTATATATCATATGTTATGTGTACAACATATTATAAGTTCACCTTGAACTTTCCAAATTAGTTGCAGGAAGCGCTAAATATTTTATGCCAATTAAGATCCACAAATGGAGGACTGGAGAGATGGCTCAGTGGTTAAGAGCACTGGCTGCTCTTCCAAAGATCCTGAGTTCAATTCCCAGCAAACACATGGTGGCTCACAACCATCTGTAATGGGGTCCAACGCCCTCTTCTGGTGTGTCTGAAGACAGCTATAGTGTACTCACATACATGAAATAAATAAACAAATCTTTAAAAAAAAAAAGATTCACAAATGACAGAATGAACTGCATACCTTCTGATGTATTCGTCAGCGCTCGGGTCAGGAAATACCACAATAGGCCCAGACAGTTACACATGTAGGAGGTTTAATTGGGGGGGGAAGTGGCGTGGAAAGAGAAGAGGGGGAGAGAGAGAGAGATGGAGGAATGTTCCCCGAATATATATGGGTTGTGACGTAACAGCACAGGTAAAGGTGGGAGGTGAGCCCAATGGATTTTGGGAATATGGTGGCTGTTGCCTGGCAACAGGCCTGTGGACCCACTCATGCATCACCACAGGCTTTGGATGTCCTGATGCTAACATACCTCCCTTTTTGATATTATAAAGAGAAGGAAAGAAAAAGGGAAGGGGAAGTCAATGGTGAAAAGGGAACGAGGGCATCGTGTCTCTTAAGCTACTTCCTGCTGTCTAGGGGCGTTGTCAATGAGGGGTAGCTGGCTTTCACCATCGGGATCCACTTGGTAAGCGTTTGCATCAGGTTCCTCTGTGGACAGTGGCTCGTCTGTGGGCAGCCGCTGGTAATCCTGTAACAGGAGCTGATTGATAGTTTGGTTAGAAATTTTTTGTATTTGTCTTGAAGAAATGTAGAAACAAGATTAATGAGGCAGGGAGCAAATAATAACACCAGGAAGATGACTAGGAGAGGAGTTACAAACGGGAGTATTCACTTCCATATGGGGTTTTCGAAAATCTCAGAACTGGAGGTCTCATGGTCCCTGAAAATTTTTTATGTCTGACTGTAGCTCCTGGATTTTATTTCTTACTATCCCAGATTGGTTGATGTAGAAGCAGCATTCTTCTTGGAGGAACAGGCAAAGACCACCTTCTTTAGTTGTCAGGAGATCTAGTCCCCATCTATTCTGAAGCACCACAGCTGTCAAAGAATCAATCTGTTTTTAGATAGTAAGCACAGTTTCAGACATTTTTTGAAAATCACTTTGAAATTGAGAAGTGAATGTATTATATTGGATCATGGAAGTTATCTTTGCAAGTCCAGTATCAACACCTGTGGCTATTCCTGTCGTAACCAAGAGTGGCACAACTTGGACTGCCCTCTTATGCTGGGCAGCTATCATATCTACAACTGGGATTGTCAGGGGCTCGTTTCCCTGGATTACTCCCAGTTCAGGGAAAAGAAGTACTAATGTGCAAACTCCTGACCAGCTAGCAGGCAAGTGATGATATGCCGAGTGCCACAAAGAATTGACGTATTTTAGATTGTAGGGCATTGTGGCAGAGATGATATATCAAGGGTTATATCACCGGAGACACTGTAAGTGACAATTGTGAGTTAGTTCCAGGAGGTACACATAACCAGCACTCCTTAAAGTGTCCAGGTCTAGTGACTTTGAGGAGTTGGTATGCCGCAGTCAAGGTCTGAAGTAAAAGGCAAAATGACAAGTTAGTGCCATTTATGAGGGGTGATGTCAAGGAAGTAAGGACCTCAGAGGAGTGTTTGATTATCTCCCCTACCTTTTTGATATCCAGGGGTGTGCAATCGAGACATATTTTCTCTGAATATGGATGGTACTTACTGAGGCACCGAGCTGATTTTTACGATAGAGCTTACCAACAGCTCCTGTCTCCCACCTGGAATCCCACGGGTCTTGTTTGTGGAAAAAGAGTGTCTTGCGATATTGATAGAAGAAATGATTGATCCATGATCCTAGCATATATATTTGACAAGACCAATATGGGCAGCCCCCATATTCGTCTGGCCATTTTCTACAATAATCTTTTGTCTGGTGAAAGAGAAAGCAAGTATAGAGATCATAATATTTAGATGGGATTACAGATACAGGGATGATAGCAATTTGGATTGGTTTCTGGCATCTGGCTATGGAGCAGTTTCCTGACCTTATTTGGAAAGACTGTTATCTGTGAGGGTTTCTTGAACCTCAAATCTCCAGACATAAGGGCTACCCTTGAGAGAAATGAACAGCAGGGGGAGGATGAGAAAACCATGTCTAATCCAGTGAGGTCGAGCTCAGCTGCCAGAGTGGAGTCTCATTTTCTGGGATTGGGGACAAAGCGGGTGGTCTCATTGTCTTCTGGAGCTTAATAGAGCATGGTCCTGTTAAGATTGATGTGTATGAAGAAGAGTCATTTTTAGGTGGAGGAATGAAAGGTTTGAGGTGAGACAGGTGGACCCAATGAGAGAGTCCCTCGAGTTTAGCAGCTGTAGGGGTCACAAGAATTACTTTAAAAGGGCCCTGCCATTTGAGAGAGAGAGGTGAGGGCTGATGACCTGGAGGGGATAGAAGGACTTGGTCTACAATGTTGATAGGTAGTGGACAAGAGACAGTATATGGCCGAGGTAGATGGTGGTCAACAAAGTTCCATAGGAGAGAACGGAGGTGGCAAAGAAATGGGGTAAGTAGATGGTCTGGGAGGGGAGAGCATTTAGGTGAAAGACCAGGAGTTAGGACTGAACGTCCATACATGAGTTCAAAGGGAGAGATGAGGAGAGATTGCTTTGGGAGAGCTCATATCCTGAAAAGAGTCAGAGGTAGGAGTTTTACCCAATCAAGGTGAAGTTCCTGTGACAGCTTAACAAGAGTGGTTTTTAAAGAGCGATTAGTTCTTTCTACCTTACCAGAAGACTGGGGGTGATAAGGAATGTGGAAATGCCAGGGGATGTCTAGGGCCTTAGATAGTATTTGAGAGACTTGGGAAGTAAATTCAGGGCCATTGTCTGATTGGAGAGAGGCTGGGACACAAAACCGGGGGATGATCTCCTGGAGGAGGAGATCAGAGACTGTCTGAGCCCTTTTGTTAGTTGTGGGAAATGCCTCTACCCACCCTGAGAAGGTGTCTGCCAAGACCAGGAGGTACTTGGCACGCCTGACAGTGGGCATGTGGGTAAAGTCAAGTTGCCAGTCAGTTCTAGGAAGGAAACATCTAGCCTGATGGGTAGGAAAAGGGGTGCTACGATATTTGGGTTGGGGTCAGACTTTTGACAGATTTTGCAAAAAGCAGTGATAGATTTTAAGCTCAAGTCCTCAGGAGTAGGCTGGAGAGAGAGAGAGTATTGAACTTGGTCAATAGAGAGGTTCTGGACATCCCAGACTCGGGGATCTATCTGAGAAGCTGGTAAAGGAAATAACATGGTAGTGTTAGTAGGTTGCCTGGCTAGGAGAGGGAGCAGAGGAACTGCTGACAAGCCTGAGTTTAGGCTAATGTGGGGAGTAAAGGAAATAGAGGCCCCCAGCCTAGCTAGAAGATCCCTTCCCAATAAGGGGACAGGACATATTGGCACTACCAAAAAGGAATGGGTAAAAGGTACACCCCTAAAAATGCAACTAAGTGGTGGGGTCTGGAGAGGGAAGTATGGTTGTCCTCCTACCCCCATAATAGGAGAATTAGAAGGAGAAGTGGGTCCCCAAAACTCCATCAGGACCAAGTAAGTGGCTCCAGTGTCCAAGAGGAAGGAGATGGACCACCCACATACCACGATATTTACCTGGGGCTCCCTGCTAGTGATGGCAGTGGTTGGGTTAAAGGAGCTCGGGCCTCCTCAGTCTGCCATAACCAAGCCTAGGAGATCAGTTGGAGGGTTATCTGGGAGTGATGTCCCTTTGTTCTGCGTAACATGAGGGCAATCAATAACCCAATGTCCCTCTTGATGGCACCTAGGGCATAGCCCTCTTGGCTTGCGGAAGTTAGGGCAGGATTTTGCCCAATAACCTTTTTTTACTACACTTATAGCAGATACCTGATGGTCTCTGAGTCTTAGGAGACCACGGGCCTGGGGTAGTGGCTGGGGCTGGTCGGACAGTCTTTGCCAGCATATGGTATTTTTGTTTGTGGATTTTATCATCTCTCCCATGGTACACTTTGAAGGCCAGCACTAAGACTTCTGCCTGTGGAGTTAGGGGTCCCCTCTCCAGTTTTTTAAGTTTAGCTCTTATATCGGGGTAGCTCTGGGAAAAGAAGTAGGTCATCAGAAGTTGCTTACCTTCTGGACTTTCAGGGTCCAGATTGGTATGCTGTAATAAAGCCTTTGTAAGGCGTTCTAAAAATTGAGATGGATTTTCCTGCTTGTCCTGGACAACCTCTTAGAGTTTCTCAAAATTTACTGGTTTTAAGGCCACTTTTCTAAGACCGGCCAAAAGGCATGTAATGAACCTGTCCCTAGCTAAAATACCACTTGCAGAATTGTAATTCCACCAGGGATCTCGGTCTGGCACAGTGTCAGAGCCAATAGGGTATGTGTTGTCTGTTTGGTATATTCCATCTGCATGCACTCTTGCCTCTTCCCAGACTCGTCTGCATTCCTCAGGAAGTAAGTTGTTAGTGAGGATCATATGAACATCATGGAAAGTCAAGCTGTAAGACTGAGTGATATACTGGAACTCTTTAATAAACTTGGAAGGATTAGAAGTATAAGACCCCAGCCTATTTTCTATTTGGGAAAGTTCACTAAGCGAGAAAGGAACATGTACTCTGACAAGGCCATCCACTCCAGCAACTTCTCTTAGAGGTAGAACTGTTGCTGGGTCAGGTGTCTCTGGGGAGGAAGGACTTGGAGGTTTGGCAGTAGCCTTAGAGTGAGTGACAGGAGGAGTGAAAGTAGTTGCCAATGTGGGGCGTTTGGAGCAGCCCGCAGCTGGCAGAGAGGAAGGGGAGGGCTCTGAAGAGGTAGGGCTAGCAGGCTCTGGAGCATCCTGGTGAGGAGGAGAAACCAAGGCAGCAGTTTGGGTTTTTGGCGGCGTGGAAACAGGTCTGCAGCGAAAAGGGGGTGGTTCATTAGCTGGATCTAGCATTGTAGCATCATCTGGTAGAGGTTGTGTAGATTTCATGGCTGAGAGAAGTTGGGTTAGGGAACAAGAAGAGCACAAGGAGGGCTTGGAACAGAGATAGATAAATGCTTGGACATAGGGCACCTCCTTCCATTTACCAGTTTGCTGGTAGTATGTATTAAGATCCCTTAAAATAGTTGGGTCTAGAATGCCATTAAGTGGCCATTTTGAACCCTCATCTAGTTTTATTTAATCCAGATCTTATTGCAGAGATATATTAACTTTGATGCCTTTAAATCAGGTGTTAGTTTTAAAGATTTGAGATTTTCCAGGAGACAGCCCAGTGGGGTGCCTGGAGGTACGGGCGAAGACATCCTGATACCCATTGGCAGGTGTTTGGACTATTTCTACCAGCATCCTGAGAGCAATCCAAACACCAAAAAGTTAAAAGTTAACTGCCAAAGCTAGGTGATCCAAGTCCTCACAAGAACTTCTAGTGGCTATTTAGCAGAGCCCGGTGGTCTGCTGTGGGAAAGCAACTCACCCTGGATCCAAGGTTTTATCGACTGTGAAAGTCCAGAAAAAGAAATTGGGAACAAGAGTTGCTTCCGAGGGAGGGGAGACCAATGGTAGGGAGTCCTAAAAACAAGTGTCAACTGGGAGGCGTGACTTTAAACCCCCTTGGTTCTCAGAGAAGGCTGGCCAGACCTTATCTGGGGACCTGGAGGTCCTCCCCTTGACTTTTCCTATTAATTAATATGTCAGTGTCTGCACAAGAATTATAGCGGACTGGTAAATAGAAAACATGGAACTGAATGGGTAGGTGTGGATAGACCAGGCGCAGCTCACGTGGTTGAAGTTCTTTTTTTTTTTTTTTTTTTTTTTTTTTTG
>JADRCC010187277.1:2358-16099 GCA_019843855.1 Hylomyscus alleni
ACTGGCCTAGAACTAAGTTATTCAGTTAAGATTATTAGCCAGTAAGCTGTAAGGGTCTGTTGTCTCCATCTCCCCAGTGCTGGATTCCTAGCAAGTGTGTGCCTCCACATCCTACTATGTTACATGGTTTCAAGGAATCAAACTCAGGTCCTCTTACATGCATGGCTAGTATTTTAATGACTAAGGTATCTCTCCAGCCTAAAATCTTAACAGTCTTTAAGATCAGCATATATCCTATCTTTATCTCTCCTCCATGTGTCCTCTACTACAGACACAATTTCCCTTAGGTCTGCACATATACTTAATGACAGATCTCTGTCTCCACCTTTCTCTATACTTTAAAGAATTCTTCTTCTAGCTTCAGTATCATCTGAGATATAAAGCATTCCTTGCCATTCAAGACAAATGCAACTACACCCCTATCTACACAGCCTACACATGCCATGCACTGCTCAATTGTACCTTCCTAAATATGCTAATTTGTTTACTAACTATGGTGCTTTGCATACGGAATCTCAGCCTTCAAAAGCCTGAAGTAGAAATATTACATGTTAAAGGTCATCCCTGGCTTCATAGCTGTCTCAAAGTTTTAAAAATAAATAATTAAAATCTGAATTTTGTTCATTAGCCCATTATCTCCTTGAGTGCATAAACATCACGTTATTCAGTGCTATTCAGTTTCACATCTGCAAATCCTAAACAGGTCCAGCAAGCTTGAGGTGTTCCAAATGGCAGTTGTAGCTGCAGTGCTATCTCTCTGTGACACTTTAGTTCTAGGTTCATAATCATGACACAGTCAACATTTTCTAATGAAAATAATCTCCTGGTAGAACATGGGTAGGCTACAGAAGAGAGAAATTTCCGAGCAGGACTGGGTGGGTGGCCATTGCCAAAGCCTAAGCACTGACATCAAGTTCCGGGCCAACAGCAGGAAAGCACGATGACCTCCTGTTTTATATGATTTTTTAATTAATTTTTAGTACTTAGATTAGAGGAGTTCATTGTGACATTTCTTACCTTTATAGTGTAAAAAGGTAAGAAATGTTTCACGGAACTATATGTGGGTAGAACATTTTCTTTGGTCTATCATAGGCACCCAGCTGCTACTCACACACACTGCTTTCTTTCACAGATACACCAGTGCCTACTCTTGTTCTCTGCCTCTCCTCTCTTTAGGCTCCTCCTCTCTTTAGACCTCTTTCTCCCATTCCACAGAGAGCTGTAAGAATGACTCTCCTTTGAGGAGAAAGAGGTTATTTTCTCCTTTGAAGCCCTCCTTGCAAACTAGACACATTTTATGGCAGACCTCTCCCTGCCTGCCCCAGGAGGTTGTAAAGACATATTAAATAATGAAGAAGGTGAGTTTTAATGACCTGCCCAGCTGCTACCCTGTGCATGCCTTCCCTGCTGCTGGGGGGAAATCTTTGTGGGTATAAAGTGCTACTTGAGGTATACTCTTTATAGGACTGAAGGTCACAGTCAAAATCTAAGTAATGTGGTTTGAGATCTTTTCCATTACAGCACAGAATATGGACCAGATTTGCTTTTTTTATAATTAATTTATTTATTTACATTCCATCCATTGCCCCCTTCCTGGTCCCTCCTCTCACAGTTCCTCATCACATTCCTCTTCCTCTTTGCCTCTAAGAAGGTGCTCCTCCCCTACCAGACCTCCCCTTTCCCTGGGGCCTAAAGGCTGTTGAGTATTATTAGGCACATCTCCCACTGGGACCAGATTTCTTTTGCAGTGAAGTTTTTGCTGGATTAGCTTGACATCTGTTGCCCTCTGTGGATAAAGAAGGTTGGTAGAACTTGCCACAACAGAAAAGTAGGAAAATGTGCTTGGCCCTCATTTTCCACAGTAGATGAAGCACATTGTCTCATTTCATTGGGAAACATAAAGAAATGTCTACCCATTCCAGCTGGGTGCCTATGACAGACCAAAGAACGTTTTACCCACATCTAGTTCCTTGAAGCAATGGGTTGACTTGGGTCACTTACAGGAGCATGAATGATTCAACGTCTCCTGTATCAGAGAAAAACCTACCCCAGCATGACCAACAGTTCATGAAAGCTGCATCTTGGAGCTTCCTGTGCAACTTGCAGACAGTTCATCAAAGAAAATTGCCTTTCCCCAGCAATTATTTCTTCGTTTTATAACCTGGGGGAAAGGTCTATAGATCTTATTAGTTTCAGGGGCTTCCTAAGGCTTATGAGTTGCACTAATTCCCTAAGCCTTATGAGCCTCACTCCAGGAAGAAATGTCTCACTTGGGAGGAAATAACTATACAACACATGATCCCAATTGAGGTAGGGCCAGCAGGAAGATACACATCTCTGATTCTTCCCATTGGTTTGCTCCAGTCATTGATCAAAATCCACTGTTCCATTCAAAACAGGTACTTGATGCAGCTGTATCAAGTACCTGCTTGTATCCATTTACTGCTTCTTTCTCCCATCTTAATTTGAGATTGGTAACTGGTCTTCTCTTGTAAGTCCAAGGCAGCAGTGCCACCCAGGGTATTTCCCCACACCTCACTCTCAGGTGTCAAAATCACCCCTCCAGTAAATTTAGAGCTGTTCCTAACTGAATAGTTAGGATCCTGACAGAAATATTCTAATCACAAATGCCAGATGAAGCTTTGAACCCTGGTTCCTGCATATCTCAGTGTCCCTCAACTAGAGAATGAGATCTAAATAAACACTCTCCTACTGGGTTCTTGACATGCCAAGGTGAGGAATGTCACATTGGGAGAACTCTGAAAATACATGGTCTCTTTCTCATTCCATTCCAACATGACCTCTTGTCTGGTAACAATGGAAAATACTAGATGATTTAAATGCTCTTGTCATTTACACAAGACAGAAACAAATAACAAAACCAAGTGGTAAATTTACCTGAGCTCCAGACTGAGCCTTTTTGTGCTTGTCAACAAAATGCTTAAAGTGGGACTTGTTTTACCTGGGCTATGAAAGTTATCAACTGACTTGGATCCACCAAAAGCAAATTGGCTCCTGCTGCTCACTGGGTTTTTAACAAACACCCAGGGCCCATTGAGCCACTGGGGGCTCAGTGGGAATTCAATGGGGACTGAATGGCTCTGGGAGCTGTTTGGTTGACAAGGGGAAGGGGATAGTGGCATAGAGTTCATGGTGAAGATGTTGATAAATGGGAGGCTTCACAACTCTGGCTCCTGTTCTTCCTCAGCCCCTTCTGTTTTCTTTGTTTCTGGGACCTAATCCCCTTTGTATTCCAGTATTGTAGGTATCAGGTGGGAAGAAGAGTCCAGGAAGATGCTCTGCCTGTGCAACACGGATCATGAAGCCTTTTGTCCTAAGCTCAGCAAAGACATGAAACTTGAATTCCATCACTAGGGGATTCACATCTATCTTACATCTTTCAGGAAAATTTTTGAAAATGAAAAGAGGCCATGGACCCTGAGGATGAGAGAAGTGGAAACATGAAACCTCAGTTTGCTTTTCTATGGCTTTGCCCTCAGCAATAGGGCATTTCCAATTCTTGGTGGCTTCTGTCTCTAGCAGTACATTTCTGTTTCACAGAAACCTAGTTGTTTCCCCTCCCATGAAATGAGTCTTTCTGTATCTGTTATACCACAGAAAAGCTGAGGTGTTGCCCTTATCCCCTTCAATCAATAATTACAGAGACCAAATTCCTGCTACAAGCTGAACACTTAAATACCTTTAAACCAATCAAGAAAAGGAAGAGGAGTTAGTAGGTAGGATACTGGAAATACAAATAAAAAATCCAAAATCCTTAGATGGTCTCCAAAGGTCTTGGGGCCCCCTGTCAAAACTGTAAACATTTTCCAGTGAATACGTTCATTTTGTTCTAAGCTATTTACCCACCTTTTAATTTTTCAACTCATGGAGGAGGAGATTCCATCTGCTAGACAGTTTCTAAAACACCAAGATCTTCTAGTGAAAGGGGGATACAGAAATCAGCACAAAAGTCTGTCAGAGTAAAGAGAGAAGAAAATGCTATACAACTAGAGGTACCTTTGCAAAGGTTCTCCAGTATACCAGAATTTGACACAAAGTTCTCTTAAAAACAGACATCCACTGAGCTAGTGCCCTGAGCAGACCTTGAGCACAAGCTCCGCAGACAGTCCCACAACACCCAAAGGAAGCTCCACTTCCAGGCACTCTAACACACCCAGGATCAGAGGTGAGGAGAACACAACATCTGTCCCAACATGGGGAGTAACTAGAACCAGCAGGACCCAGGCGCACAGGAACTCCTCCAGCCCAGTGGCTCCAGTTGCTTCCGGTCTGTCTGGGCCGGCTGGTGCCCTGAGCAGACCTTGGGTGCAAATTCTGCAGCCAGTCCCAAAACACCCAGAGGAAGTTCCACTCCCAGGTATTCTAACAAGCCCAGGATCACAGGATCACAGAATCACAGGATCACAGAGACAGCTTGACTCTGAGGACTTCTGACACAACCAAGATCACAAGAAGGACAGGCTCCAGTAAGATTTAGCAAGGGCAGGTAGCACTACAGATAGCCAGAAAGAATGTAAGCAACACAAACTAAGGTTACTTGGCATCATCAGAACCCAATTCTCCCACCATTGCAAGTCCTGGACACACCATCACGTGGGAAAAGCAAGATTCAGATCTAAAATCACTTATCATGATGATGATACAGGACCCTAAGAAAGACATAAATAGCACCCTCAAAGAAATACAGGAGAACACAGGTAAAGAGCTAGAAGTTCTTAAAGAAGAAACACAAAAATCCCTTAAAGAACTGCAGGAAAACACAATCAAACAGGTGAAGGAAATGAGCAAAACCACCCAGAATCTAAAAATGGAAATAGAAACAATAAAGAAATCAGAAAGAGAGATAACCCTGGAGATACAAAACCTAGGAAAGAAATCAGGAGTCATAAATACAAGCATCACCAATAGAATACAAGAGTTAGAAGAGAGAATCTCAGGGGCAGAAGACACCATAGAAAACATTGACACAACAGTCAAAGAAAATGCAAAAAGCAAAAAGCTCCTAACCCAGAACATCCAGGAAATCCAGGACACAATGAGAAAACCAAACCTAAGGATAATAGGTATAGAAAAGAATGAAGACAGTAAGAGCCAAGATTTTAAGCTCTACTAAATACAAAACAAACAAACAAAAAGACTTTATATATTTATGTTCATTTAAGAAAATACTAGTAGTGATGTATTATTTTGAAATACACAGTTAATATGTTTGGAGTTATTTAAAATTTATACTGAGAAAAACGTATGTATTTTCAGTATTACTGTAGACAAGCATCTATATAGCACTGTTAAATTGATTATTGTTTTATATCAAACAACTTTTATAAAATGCATTTTTATTGTTATAATATTTTATAAATTTTAAAGAATATGACAAAAAAATATTGTAGGTATTGAAGAGGGGGTCTCTGGGAGGAGTTGGGGTACAAAAGGGAAACAAGAATGTGATTTAATTCTATTTACTTAAAATATGTTTTTAAATGTTAACAAATTCAGACAAATTGAAATCATGTAACTTTTCTCATCATAATGCAATAAAAGTTAAAAAAATTTTAAAAAAGAAGAAAAGAAAAAAAGAAAAGAGTGAAGACTCCCAAGGTAATGAGCCAGTAAATATCTTCAACAAAATTATAGAAGAAAATTTCCCTAACCTAAAGAAAGAGATGCCCATGAACATATAAGAAGCCTACAGAACTCCAAATAGATGGACCACAAAAGAAATTCCTCCCATCATATAATAGTCAAAACACCAAATGCACTAAAAAAGAAAGAATTTTAAAAGCAGTAAGGGAAAAAGGTCAAGTAACATATAAATGCAGGCCTATCAGAATTACACCAGACTTCTCACCAGAGACTATGAAAGCTAGAAGATCCTGGGCAGATGTCATACAGACCCTACAAGAACACAATTGCCAGCCCAGGCTACTATACCCAGCAGAACTCTCAATTACCATAGATGGAGGAAACAAGATATTCCATCACAAAATGAAATTTACACAATATCTTTCCATAAATCAGCCCTACAAAGGATAATAGATGGAAAACATCAACATAAGGAGCAAAACTACACCCTAGAAGAAGCAAGAAAGTAATCTTTCAACAAATCCATATAAACCTAATTCCACCTCTTACAACAAAAACAACAGGAAGTAACAATTACTTTTTCTTAATATCTTAATATGAAAATTAATATTACCAACATATCCTAATCAATTGAAATCCAAAAATATGAGGAATTAGAAATTTGTTGATTGTCATCCAATGATCTCTCTAACTTGGTAATTGGAGAAATAGGTCCAATATTTTACAATTCATATACACTTTCGGTTTGTTTGTTCGTGACAGTGACTTACTGTGTACAACATAAGGGTCTTGAGATCTTGCTTCTCCTATCTCAGACTCTCTATTAGTAGTATTGTTTATTTCATGTTTTTACACTATACTATGGTTTTCAGAACAGCTTACATATTTCAAAAGTATTTATATATCCAAAAGAAACATAGATGATTAACTTGGGAGGTGGCTTGTAAGAGAACAACCAAGAGTGAGACTGATTGCTTTGTTTGATGTTTATAACTCTTGTATCAAGTTTGAAGAAGAGGACTTTATAAGTTACTCTTTCTCTGAGATGAATGCTTTTCCAAATTATCACAGCCAATGAACCAGATTCTTACCCTCACCTAACGTCTGTGCCACCCTCCAAGTAGAACCACTGTTCATTGAAGCAGTTGGTGAATGACTTTATAGATAGACCATCTTAATACACACACCATTGCTTAAATGAATGTAACCTGTTCTCTGTGGCCTGAGAATAAAGTCACTCACTCAAGTCAAATAACTTTGACCATAGCAGGAAGTCTGTATCCAAAAATTGTGCCTACAATTCATTCCTTGTCACAGCAGAACTATCAACTCTCAGCTTAGCTATAATGGAGGTAAAATCCTTTGGTAATGTGAGGGTCATTGAAGTACAGCATTATTACAATGAAATCCAATGTCTAAAAATTGTTCTTATTTTCGGCTTGTACCACAGTACCAAGATTTTAAACTCTACTAAATACAAAACAAACAAACAGAAATACTTTATATATTTATGTTCATTTAAGAAAATACTAGTAGTGATATATTATTTTGAAATATACAGTTAATATGTTTGGAGCTATTTAAAATTTATATTGAGAAAAACATACGTATTTTCAGTCTTGCTGTAGACAAGTATAAGACTGTTAAATTAGCCTGGTGGTGGTGGCACACACACCTTTAATCCCAGCACTTGGGAGGCAGAGGCAGGTGGATTTCTGAGTTTGAGGCCAGCCTGGTCTACAGAGTGAGTTCCAGAACAGCCAAGGCTACATAGAGAAACCCTGTCTTGAAAAAAAACAAAAATAAATAAATAAATAAATAAATAATTTTAAAAATACTGTTAAATTAATTGTTTTATATCAAACAACTTTTATAATACTCATCTTTATTGTTATAATATTTTATAAATTTTAAAGAATATGACAAAAAAAGATATTGTAGGTAATGAAGGGAGTCTCTGGAAGGAGTTGGGGTACAAAAGGGAAACAAGAATGTGATTTAATTCTATTTACTTAAAATATGTTTTTAAATGCTAACAAATTCAGATAAATTGAAATCATGTAACTTTTCTCATAATAATGCAATAAAACTTTAAAAAAATAAAACAACATCCATCTGCAGCCATCCCCTTGACCCTTCAGTGATGACCAAATGTCTATGAACAACTCTTTAGAAACCTTTTCATGGAGGCCTTTTATGCCTTCATTAACATTCTAATTACCTTTCTATTGCTGTGATAAAGACCACAACCAAAAGCAACATGGAAAGCAAAGGGCTCATTTGGCTCACATAGCCTGATCAGAGTCCATCCTTGAAGGAAGCCAGAGCAGGAACTCAAGCAGGAACCTGGAGGCAGGAGCTCAGAGCCATGGAGGGTGCCTCTTACTTACTGCACCTTTCTACTACTTGGCGGCTTTCTTATATACCCAGAACCACTTCCACAAGGTGGCTCCTCCTACAATGGGCTGAGTCCTCCCCCCATTAATCAGTAATTTTAAGAAAGGTGACCCCATGGACTTGCCTACTGGCAAACCTAATGGACTCATTCTCTCTATTGAGGTTCCCTTTCTCAGATAACCCTAGCTTTTGACAAGTTAACAAAAATCTAACAGACATGATTAGGTATTTTTTCATGGCTGTGGCTGATGTGTTAGAACGGCGGGTTGGGTCAGAACATACCACACTAGGCCCAAACAGTTCCACATGTAAGAGGCTTAATTGAGAGGAAGAGAGGGGGGCAGTAGCTCAGAAAGAGAGGAGGGAGAGAGAGAGAAAGATGGAGGAATGTTCCCTGTATATATATATATATATATATATATATATATATATATATATATATATATATATGTGTGTGTGTGTGTGTGTGTGTGTGTGTGTGTGTGTGTATATGGGTTGTGATGTAGCGGCCACAGGTAAAGGTGGGAGGTGAGCCCAGTGGATTCTGGGAATATGGTAGTTGTTGCCCTGGCAACAGGTCTGTGGACCCACCCATGCATCACCACAGGCTTTGGATGTCCTGATGCTAACATACCTCCCTTTTTGATATTATAAAGAGAAGGAAAGAAAAAGGGGAGGGGAAGCCAATGGTGAAAAGGGAACAAGGGCATAGTGTCTCTTAAGCTACTTCCTGCTGTCTAGGGACATTTGTCAATGAGAGGTAGCTGGCTTTCACCATCGGGATCCACTTGGACACATCAGGTTTCTCTGTGGACAGCAGCTCTTCTGTGGGCAGCAGCTGGTAATCCTGTAACAGGAGCTGATTGATAGTTTGGTTAGAAATTTTTTGTATTTGTCATTGAAGAAATGTAGAAACAAGATTAATGAGGCAGGGAGCAAATAATGACACCAGGAAGATGACTAGGAGAGGAGTTACAAATGGGAGTATCCACTTCCATATGGAGTTTTCAAAAATCTCAGAACTGGGGGTCTCACAGTCCCTGAAATTTTTTATGTCTGACTGTAGCTCCTGGGTTTTATTTCTTACTATCCCAGATTGGTTGACGTAGAAGCAGCATTCTTCTTAGAGGAACAGGCAAATACTACCTTCTTTAGCTGTCAGAAGATCTAGTCCCCGTCTGTTCTGAAGCACCACGGCTGCCAAAGAATCGATCTGTTTTTGGATAGTAAGCACAGTTTCAGACATTTTTTGAAAATCGCTTCGAAACTGAGAAGTGAATGTATTATAATGGATCATGGAAGTTGTTATCCCTGCAACTCCAGTACCAACACCTATGGCAATTCCTGTAGCAACCAAGAGTGGCACAACTTGGACTGCCCTCTTATGCTGGCAGCTATCATATCTACAACTGGGATTGGCAGGGGCTCGTTTCCCTGGATTACTCCCAGTTCAGGGAAAAGAAGTACTAATGTGCAAACTCCTGACCAGCTAGCAGGTAGGCGATGGTATGCCTGAGTGCCACAAAGAATTGACGTGTTTTGGATTGTAGGTCATTGTGGTAGAGATGATACATCAAGGGTTATGGTTCTATTGCAGTCTAGGGAGCTCAGCATTCCCACTGAATGAGTCCCAGAGGCCTTAAAACAGGTTGCCATGCCAAAGAGAGGGACAGAGGTAAGGTATGGAGTCATGGTAGCACTGGAGCCAGGGCAGCTGACAAAGGGTGAGGTAACGTTACTTGGCAGTATCACCGGAGACACTATAAGTGACAATTGTGAGTTAGTTCCAGGGGGTATACATAACTAGCACGCCTTAAGGTGTCCAGATCTGGTGACATTAAGGAGTTGGTATGCCGAGGTCAAGGTCTGAAGTAAAAGACGAAATGACAAGTTAGTGCCATTTATAAGGGATGATGTCAAAGAGATAAGGACCTCAGAGGAGTGTTTGATTATCTCCCCTACTTTTTTGATATACAGGGGTTGGGCAATTGAGACATATTTTCTCTGAATATGGATGGTACTTACTGGGGTCCTGGGCTGATTTTTACGAGGGAAAGTCCAGGAGTTAGGACTGAACATCCATACATGAGTTCAAAGGGAGAGATGAGGAGAGGTCGCTTTGGGAGAGTTCGTAACCTGAAAAGAGCCAGAGGTAGGAGTTTTACCCAATCAAGGTGAAGTTCTAGTGACAGCTTAACAAGAGTGGTTTTTAAAGAACGATTAGTTCTTTCTACATTAACAGAAGATTGAGGGTGGTAAGGAATGTGAAAATTCCAGGAGATGTCTAGGGCCTTAGTTAGGATTTGAGAGACTTGGGAAGTAAATTCAGGACCATTGTCTGATTGGAGAGAGATTGGGACACCAAACTGGGGTATGATCTCTTGGAAGAGGAGATCAGAGACTATCTGAACCCTTTTGTTAGTTGTGGGAAATGCCTCTACCCACCCTGAGAAGGTGTCCACCAAGAACAGGAGGTACTTGGCATGCCTGACAGTGGGCATGTGGGTAAAGTCAAGTTGCCAATCATTTCCAGGAAGGGAATGTCTAGCCTGATGGGTAGGAAAAGGGGTGCTAAGATATTTGAGTTGGGGTCAGACTTCTGACAGATTTTGCAAGAAGCAGTGATAGATTTTAAGAAGCTTAAGTCCTCAGGAGTAGGCTGTAAAGAGAGAGGGTATTGAGCTTGGGTTATGTACCTGGTAGAGTCCAGAAACTGGATGACAACGGGATAATGGTGTTTAGCAACAGAGGGGTTCTGGACATCCCAGACTCGGGGACCTATCTGAGAAGCTGGTAAAGGAAATAACATGATAGTGTTAGTAGGTTACCTGGCTAGGAGAAGGAGCAGAAGAACCGCTGGATAGCCTGGGTTTAGGCGAATGTGGGGGGGCAAAGGAAATAGAGTCTCCCAGCCTAGCTAGAAGATCCCTTCCCAGTAAGGGGACAGGACATGTTGATACTACCAAAAAGGAATGGGTGAAAGGTACACCCCTAAAAATGCAATTAAGTGGTGGGGTCTGGAGAGGGAAGTAAGGTTGTCCTCCTACCCTGACAATAGGAGAACTAGAAGGAGAAGTGGGTCCCCAAAACTCCATCAGGATCAAGTAAGTGGCTCCAGTGTCCAAGAGGAAGGAGATAGACCACCCACATACCACAATATTTAACCCAGGGCTCCCTGCTAGTGATGGCAGTGGTCCAGTCAGGGGAGCTCGGGCCTCCTCAGTCAGCCATAGCCAAGCCTAGGAGATCAGTTGGAAGGTTATCTGGGAGTGATGTCCCTTTGTTCTGTGTAACATGAGGGCAATCAACAGTCCAATGTCCCTCTTGATGGCACCTAGGGCATGGCCCTCTTGGCTTGTGGAAGTTAGGGCAGACTTTTGCCCAATGACCTTTTTTACCACATTTGTAGCAGGTACCTGATGGTCTCTGAGTCTTAGGAGACCATGAGTCCAGGGTAGTGGCTGGGGCTGGTTGGATAGCCTTTGCCAGCATATGATATTTTTGTTTGTGGACTTTATCATCTCTCCCGTGGTACACTTTGAAGGCCAACGCTAAGACTTCTGCTTTTGGAGTTAGGGGTCTCCTCTCCAGTTTTTTAAGTTTAGCTCTTATGTCGGGGTAGCTCTGGGAAAAGAAGTAGGTCATCAGAAGTTGCTTACCTTCTGGGTTTTCAGGGTCCAGATTGGTTTGCTGTAATAAAGCCTTTGTAAGGCATTCTAAAAATTGAAATGGATTCTCCTGCTTGTCCTGGACAACCTCTTGGAGTTTTTCAAAATTTACTGGCTTTAAGGCTGCTTTTCTAAGACCAGGCAGAAGGCATATAATGAACCTGTCCCTGGCTAAAACACCACCTGCAGGATTGTAATTCCACCAGGGATCCTGGTCTGGTACTGTCTCAGAGCCAATTGGGTATGTGCCATCTGTTTAGTGAATTCCATCTGCATGCACTCTTGCTGCTTCCCAGACTCGCCTGCGTTCCTCAGGAAGTAAGTTGTTAGTAAGGATTATATGAACATCATGGAAAGTCAAGCTGTAAGATTGAGTGATATATTGGAACTCTTTAATAAACTTGGAAGAGTTAGAAGTATAGGACCTCAGTCTATTTTCTATTTGGGAAAGTTCATTAAGTGAGAACGGAACATGTACTCTGACAAGACCATCTACTCCAGCAACTTCCCTTAGAGGTAGGATCATTGCTGGGTCAGGTGTCTCTAGGGAGGAAGGACTTGAAAGTTTGGCTGTAGCCTTAGAGCAGGTGACAGGAAGGGTGAAGGTAGCTGCCAATGTGGGGTGTTTGGAGCAGCCCACAGCTGGCACAGAAGAAGGGGAGGTCTGGAGAGGTAGAGCTAGCAGGCTCTGGAGCATCCTGGTGAGGAGGAGAAACTGAGGCAGCAGTTTGGGTTTTCGGCAGCGTGGAGACAGGTCTGCGGCGAAAAGGGGGTGATTCATTAGCTGGATATAGCATTGTAGCATCATCTAGAGGAAGTTGTGTAGATTTCATGGCTAAGAGAAGTTGGGTTGGGGAACAAGAAGAGCACACGGAGGGATTGGAATGGAGATAGATGATGCTTGGACATAGAGAACCTCCTTCCATTTACCAGTTTGCTGGCAGTATGTGTTAAGATCTCTTAAAATAGTTGGATCTAGAGTGCCATTAAGTGGTCATTTTGAACTCTCATCTAGTTGATATTTAATCCAGATCTTATTGCAGAGATATATTAATTTTGATGCCTTCAAGTCAGGCGTTAGCTTTAAAGATTTGAGATTTTCCAGGAGACATCCCAGTTGGGTGCCTGGAGGTACAGTCAAAGACATTCTGACACCCATTGGTGGATGGTTGGATTATTCGTACCAGCGTCATGAGAACAATCCAAGTACCAAAAAGTTAACAGCCAAAGCTAGTGGTTCAAGTCATCACGAGAAACCCCTAGTGGCTACCCAGCAGACCCCGGCGGCCTGCTGTGGAAAGCAACCCACCCTGGATTCAAGGATTTTTCGGTTGTAAAAGCCCGGAAAAAGATTAGGAACGAGAGTTGCTTTTGAGGGAGGGGAAACCAATGGTAGAAGTCCTAAGACATATGTCAACTAGGAGGCTTGACTCTAAACTCTGTGGTTCCCAGAGAAAGCTGGCCAGGCCATATCTGGGAAGCTGGAGGTCCTCCCCTTGACTGATTCTATTAATTAATATGCCGATGTCTACGTGAGAATTATAGCGGACTGGTAAATGGAAGACATGAACTGAATGTGTAGGTGTGGATCTGAGCAGAGGCTAACCCACCCCCCAATAGACCAGGCGGGGCACGGCTAGCATGGTAGAAGTTTGTATGTCCTGTGATGTGTGGCTGCAGCTCTGGCTCTGGCTGCAACTTGGTGGTGGTGCCTTCAGCAAGAAGCAGCAGCTTCCGTGGTGAAAGCCTGCGATTATCATAGCCACCAGCTGAGGGGGCCAGAGAACTCGAGTAATGACGGCAGCCTCGGTTGCCGGTGCTGCAACTGATACACATGGTCGTGACCTTTGCTGGCCCCACTGCAGGGCAGCGGAGTGGGTGCTGGCTGATGCAAACCGCCAAATCCGAGTCACAGCACCAAATGATGTGTTAGAACAGCGGGTCATGTTAGAACGGCGGGTCGCATCAGAACATATCACACTAAGCCCAAACAATTCCACGTGTAAGAGGTTTAATTGAGAGAGAGAAAGATGGAGGAATTATATATATAGAGCAAAAGACAGAACTCCAGT